>CALYDF020003815.1:0-26170 GCA_944474145.2 Dicrocoelium dendriticum
TTTGGTAAATGCTATAGCCTTTAAGCACGCAAGGGAAAAGGAGTTCGCATGAATTGATGGTATGTAAGCATGTAATTGCGTAATCCGGTGATTTCTGCGCCGTAGAGGTGCGATGCGGGAAGGTGGTTTCAGGAGGCAGTGTGAATGGTGCAAAGAATATGGTGTCCTTAAGGGTGACTGACTTAATCGATGCTGTTATGTGAAGTAGGACAAATGTAAATCTGTAAACCATGTAGCAAAAGCTAAATAATACCTAGGTCTCTGCGTGTATTAACGTGAACAGAAGAGTCTGTTTAGTTAACGTTAATGATATATACGGCTGTACTTTATTGTCTTGCATGGAGAAGTAACACAACTTCATGAATGGGGTGTAAATGTTTGGCGCAAGATGTTGTCCACATAATGCTGACGGATGTGCATGGCTACATGGTACTGAAGTAGGCAATCCCTTGTAAGGAAGGTGTTTGATTATATGACAAGTGGGCAGACGGGACGCTCAAACCATATGCAAATATTCTCGTGTAAGTGGGGAGCGTTCAGAACGCTCATCACCCACCAAGCGAGAATACTGAAAAATGGTTCATCAAATATCGTTACAGTAGGAGGGGATGGCTCATGAAGGTGAGCATTGCTAAGTGTCAGAGCACTACAGAAACAGTGTTTACGAATAATGGACGGATGCAACGACATGTTACAGGTTGAAAATGTCTGCGAAAGGTTAACTTACCACGTTGTTTTTGGAGGACGATGTTGTTCGCATACGTCGCAGGGTTGCGAACACGTGTTGATGTATGAATTCCCCCATACGTTATCTGAAGATTACGGAGCCACCCACGGAACCTGTGAGCCTGTAGTCCGCCGCAAGGAGATAGCGGAGTTCGCATACTTCCTATGGGCTGTGGGACGACAAGACACAGATGCAGGGGGTGGCCCTGAAAAGCTCAGTTGCTCCGTTCTCCAAGGAATGGGAAAAGTGTAGTAACAGGAAGGCGAAGGAAGACCGGACAAGGTGCTATGATAGGAGACGTCGAATGCACGTACGTCACATGAAATTTGAAAGAGAAATGAGGATGGACAAGGAATATAACCTGCGGCGGCGTATTATGGTGTTCTCACACGGCGCCAGCGGTACGTGGGAGGAGGTTCTGTGGCAGCGTGAGGTTGGAGGTCAATAGGCGGCACAAAGCAGGCGCTCTGAAAACAAGGTGATCATGGAAAATCAATGTTACCTATAGCTACGTATCAATGCAACATCACATGGCGGCGGCAGGACTTGGGAGGAGGCTGTGTGGCAGCGCTAGGTGACAACGCAGGGGGCGGCACATATCAGTGGCTCTGCAAGAGAGATGAGCATGCAAAACGTATGTTACCTGTCACTACGTATCAATGCACCATCACATGGCGGCGGCAACACCTGAGAGAAGGCAATGGCGTAGCACGTAACCTCTGAAAGGGTAGTGATTGCAGGAAAGATACATACCCCTGTCAGCATACCAATGTCATACCAATGTAATAATACTGATGGATGTGCGAAGGCAAGAAAATGGACGTACACGTTAAGAACACAAGGGAAAGGTCTGAAACTGTAAAGCTTGTCGACAGCTGTCTGTAAAGCCGTGGGCCCAACGTAATCGCTCACTGCATTCCAAAATTTAAAGTCATCCGCAAACATAAGGGATGGTACCTTAAGCTTCTCAGTGAGGTCATTGACATACAATGCAAGCAGTAGACGTCCGAGAACCGACCCCTGTGGAACAACACTCAGAACGGCTTGTATGAAAGAGAAGCCGTAACCCACTCGGACGTTCATCTTCCTTCCTTCCAGGTTGATTTGCAGCGTTGCGCCGGAGGGCCTGAAAATCAGGGCGCCAGATATGTGGCCTTCTGACCATACACTCATCACGTCCCCGACATAAGGCGCATTTGAATATGAGGCATATGTGAGCACTACAGCCCAAGGAGTAATCATACACTACATCTGGTCCAAAATACAGGTATTTCGCAAAAATCAGGTCTAAAATGCAAGGCTTTTGGCCCTCCATGAACCTAGTGCGCCTTTGTACAAACTGATGAAGGGATGCTTGTAAGGATAGGTCAAAGAGATCACTAGAGAAATGTCCGCACGCTGCAGTGCAGCAAGCGGACACCAAGCAATCTCAGAAACATTACAATCGCCCATAACCTGACGTGTATTTGTCGTATGAGTACGAATGAAAGGGTTGTTGACCTACATTATGCGGACGATATCGCCTCGCTTTTCGACAATGTTGAGGCGGCATTAAGAACCCTGAATTGTCCATCCAGAGTGGTCACATTATTTGGTATGCACTTCGCACCTTCAAAGTGCAAAGTGTTGCTGCAGGACCACCAGCCACTTGATGGTCCATTGATGCTGGCTAACGAGGAACTCGAGGTGGTTGATCAAATCACTCATCTTGGCAGCTGCATCAGCAATGATGCGCGCATAGAAACTGACTTGAGCTCACGCATTGCAAAGGCCACAGCTGCCTTATTGAACCTGCGGCATCTTTGGCGACAGAAGGGAGTTTCCTTCCGTCTGAAAGGCCCTGTATACAAGGCCACAGTGAGGGCCGTTCTGCTGTATGCTAGTGAGACTTGGCCCGTTCGGTCTGAAGATCTGAGGCGCCTTCAAGTCTTCCATCACCGTTATTTCCGAAGCATTGCTGGTGTCGGATGGCACCAGCGTGTCCGCAACCATGATGTGCGTAGGCGTGTGCTAAGTGGTGATAATCATGCTAGCTCCCTAGGACAACGGATAACACTGAATAAGTTGCTTTGGTTCGGGCACGCGCTACGCATGCCTGGTCCCCGCTTACCTAGGAGGGCCTTGTTCAGTCTACCAGGTATAGCATGGTGCAACGCTCGAGGGGGCAGAATTGGACTTGGCAGCGGGTAATGAACTTACTGACGACCAGATTGGGTGCCGTTGGTCCGTCTCGCCTGCCGGGTTGAAGTCCACGTGACTCAACTTGTGCTTGGATCGAGACTTTACAGGACATGGCTCGCAGTAGACACCAGTGGGGCGTCTGCTGCCGTCCCCGTAATCGGATTGTCTGTTTCAAGTGTTTACTGTCTGCTGAGTTCTCTGCGAGGTAATCGCTGATTATGACGCGTGTCAGTGAAAGCCGCAAGGAAGCTGCCTCGCCGATGCCGCCTTATCTTTGCACCATAGGCGGTTGTTTGTGACGGAATGTTGTCTACAAAAGGTGTAGGCGCCTTGACCCTGAATGTTTGCTTACGGCATAAGAGTTTTCAGTTAAGTCCCCCTTCTCACCCTCTTCTTATTCTTTATTTCATAGGTCCGCATGGTTGTATGGCAGCGAAGCATCAGTTCAAATGGCTGATGTAACGCTGCTGCTGATGAAGATGATGGAGGACTGAAGCAGTTCATCATTCGGTACTCGGAGTGAACGCTTGGTGGCTGCAACCGTAAGCAACCCATGAACACAATGCGCGCAGGTGCTCACGTACGTACGGCATTGAAGGACGTAACCGCGGTACCCTTAACTTATGGCTATGTTGTCCATTTGGTTCCATCGCACGCCAGCTGCCGGTGCACGGAAACCACCAATCAGATGGCCGCTCTGTGTAACAGCATCCCTGCAGGGAAACAACCGCCGGTCCGCACACCGTATCAGCACACAGTGATCGAGAAAAGCCCTCCGTTGGATGGGGTTGCATAGGGCGGATAGCAACTTCCGCCTGACCACGTAAAAACAATGGGATTGAAACGGCCAACAAGGGCAACATTAACCGTACCCGATAAGTACGTTTTCAACAGAACCGCTTTTATGGATGCACCGTACGCCGTGGGAAGGACACTGCACCGTTGCGCGGTGCGACGGTTTGTGATTCTCCTGCAGCAATTGACATTTGATGGGTGACGTCTCCGGCCTACTTAAGAGGGACTCATACAACATCCGTTAATAGTGAGAGGTCAGGAGAACTCGGTCTCCTAGTCCGTGCCCAAGCGTCCGGATTTGCAGTCGTCCACTGGACAGCGAGAAATGAAGTCAATGATCACAAAAGTGATTGTCGTTGTTTATGCTTGTCTTCCCGGCTGCAGTCCATTGACTCCCCTTGTCCGTCTCATTGCCGCCCCAATGAGGATTCAGGTTAGGTCTGCCCTGTGTTTGTCATCTTATGTTTATTGCACTCCGTGTTCGCGCGTCCACCATGATTGCTCGCTGACGGCATAGGCGTTATCAGGTAACTCCCGCTTCACTCATTCCTCACTTAGGCACTTCCACCATGACGATAAAGACACAGCAATATAGAGTTTACAAACCACCCTCCCCCGCTCACAACCTTGCTGCGCCGTTCATTGGTCCATCAAGCAACTGCTCCCCATCCGAGTCTTCCAATCACAGCGCGCAGCGGTGTAATTGGAAGACACAAACTACCATGATTAACACACATGCCCCCGGTGCGCTGATCACAAAATAGTCAAGGAAATATACAGTGCGGAAAGGAAGGCAACGCCGTGGGAACTTACCGATTGGAAGGGTTTCCCATTTCTAGAGGTTCTTTATGCAGCATTCACATCTTGCTCCTGTGTATCCCTAAAGAAAAGCAACGTTACATACTTGAAACGGAACTTACCCGCAACAACGCGCACATGTGTATGCCGCCTCCCCATGGTATGCAGCGCACGTTTGATGAAACCATCTGCAGCAAACATCGCAACTTATCCAATCGACAATCTCCGAGCTCCCGCACTCGTCCTCTTCTTCCTCACACAAAGCGCAAACGGCGCTGTCCGCTTCTTCGGCAGCAGTGCCTCTCTTTGTACGCCATGTGTATGTGCGGTGGCGCGCGGATGTCCTTCTTTTAAGGGTCAGAAATGTCAACTCCCGTGATGTCATGCTGCCTTCCACCACCTCCACCGCACGCGGTAACAAAGGTGACTTCCGTTTGCGCCGCCTGCAGTCGTTGCAAGGAGACTGGGAAACACCAGCCACCGGGGACACCAATGTGATCCCTTCGCTGACGTCCCTCTCCGGTGAATTCCTGCCGGTACGCGTACCATTGCCTGCCGTCACGTGGGTAGCTGCACCGGAGGATGACGCCTGCATTCCTTGGAAGCTAGGCAGGTCTTCCGACGATAACCGTTGCAGTTGTTCCAACTGCGATGATCGCGCGTAAAGCTGCACATCACTGTGACTTGCGAGCAGCTCCCGCACGCATGCAAACACGCCCATGGTGCGCTGAAACTCCTCGGTGCCCATGCTCAGGATCTGCGTTTCCAGAGCAGCAAACATATCCCGAGTGATGCGAATTTTCGCCGCCCGGTCAAGAACTACATCACTCGGGCATCTCACCTGCGCCACCGTCAACGTCCCTTCCCTGTCCTCCGAAAGGACCGGCGCAGATGTACTTATCGCTGGCAACACCCAACGGCAACCACGAAGCACATCCTCCTCCTCGTACGCGTGTAGGCTTGCCACGTGAATAATGTGCGCACATGGAATGCGCCACTGCCGGTTAAATCTGCATCCGCAAGCGCTGCCATTTCCGATAACGACACGTTGCATCCCAATGCGCTCGTCGTCCACCAGCCAACAACCGCCGCCTTGGTTTACACTGCGAATACGAACTCGAACACTGTGCCGCGCGTACTGCCGCTGGGCGTAGGACGACAGCCTGCGCAAAATCACGTCCCTACTGCTGACACCGTGCTGAACCTCGCAAATGCGAAGTTGATCTCCGGCAAGCAGTGATTCCCTCTCCTCAGTGATGCTACTGGCACGCTGCACTATCACCTGAAACAGGTGAAGTAGCGTTGACCGCTCGCTCAAAGTTTCTTTCAGATGCTTATTCTCATTTTCAATGCGATTCGTGCTGTCGCATCCAAATAAAACTACATGGCCCATCAAATGCGCTGCCCAGCTAAGCCGCCATGGGATCCATGTACGACGGAGGTATTGGAAGCATTCCGCGCTGCGCAGGGATATGCCTTCCATAATCCGATGGTAATGCGCGCAGTCGTACGTGTACAACAACGACCGCAGCATGTTGAATAGAGCTCTCTTATCTTCCGCGTTACACAACGGAAGGTGTGAGCAACGCCGCCGCATGTCACGCATAATGTGTACCCGGCAGAAAACGATGTTCGCATTGGGGTACGCATTACGAAACGCATTCACTTGCGCGGTGCACTTGTCCATCACCAAAGTCCGAGCACCGGCAACCGCGGGGGCCAAATCCAACATACCTCTCACTGCCTCCTCGTAAGCAACCTCCGTCTCATTAGGCAACAGCGCATAAAAGAAACTCATACCCAGGCCGCTAACGTCCACAAACATGCAGTGCCACAGGATGTAGCCGCCGTAATTGATCTGATACGTGGAGTCCGCCAAAATTACCTCCCCGTATTGGCCCACCAAATCCAGCATGCGCGAAGGTACGAAAAACAGGTAACGAATCTGATTCCCCTCATGCATAATTTTCACCTGACCATTTCTTTGCAACAGCTGCGTCACCTCCTCCACCTCAGTGACACAAGCATTACGATGACGCCGCCGTATGACATACAAATCCCTCCTTGTTAAACGAATGTTATATTGCTGCCGCACAAAGGCACGCATCTCCTGGGTCCGACGAAAGGTTCTCATTAAGTTAAGCACCAGCCGCTCCTGATCTTCTGTTAGCCTCCGATTTCTCACATACAGCCAAGGCTTCCCAACGTGAAAGCTGTGCGAATGCCACAGAAACGCATTCCCAATTTCGTAACATTCGCCCTTATACGTCACAGAAAAACGCGCAGGGCAATCGTAACATCGGTACCTATAGTAATCTTCTCATGAGGCAATTACAATGCACTTACCGCTTTCCAGTAACATTGCTGCGCCTCAGATGTATGTATGTATTCTCAACAGTCTATTAGCTAGACAAAGAGCCAGCCTAAAACCATGGATATAAGGAGATAAGCAAGATTCATGGCGTCATAATCATCGTGGCATGCTAGTTGAAGGTGAGCAGTACACCAACTAATATGCCGCAGGAAGAATGGAACATTTTGATAAAAAGCAGAACAAAACATTTTTAGTTTGTTTTTCACACGCCGCTTTTGTTCTTTTTTGTCATTTTAATGTTTGTAGAATTACAAATGTGAATCAATACAATAATGTACACAATTCTTCCACTGATTACGGTTGCGAGCCATATCTTCAAGAGTGCTAAGCCATTTGCACTCCTCATCTCTGGGTCCCCATCCTGGAAGACGTACGGATCCTACAGCAACTAGACACGACGTCAGCGATTTCATGTGCTGTCGCCAAGTGGAAGGCTGACCACCATGCGGTCGTCTCCAGCCAGGTCCTTGACGAGCGAATAGAGCACGACGTGGTAGACGCTCAGGTGCCATGCGTAGAACGTGACCGAGCCATCTCAACTGGCGCAACAAAACCAGTTTGTTGAAGGGAATACTCGCATTCCCCAAGATGGGACGTCGAACGTCATTACTATTAACTCGATGTTGTCACCAAACACGCGCGATCCTCCTTAAGCAACCGTTATTGAACCCAGAAAGACGACGCATGTCTTCCACGCGAATCGGCCAGGACTCGCACCCATACAACAATACTGAGCGAACTGATGCACTGTAAACGCGGCCCTTTAGTGATATTGAGACGTCGCGACGACGCCACAAGTGCCTCAAATTGACAAATGCCGATTGAGCTTTAGCGATACGAAGCGAAACTACTTTGTTGATAGTGCCATCAGCAGAAATACAGCTCCCAAAGTAGACGAAACTATCTACCTGTTCAAGTTGTGCACCATCGAGAGTGAGTACGGAAGCAGGCGAATGCCAATCTTTGAGCAGTATTTTACACTTCGATGGGGCGAAGCTCATGCCGTACTTAGATGCTTCAACCGCCAAACGATCCAGAATGAGTTGCATACTCTGAGGATCGTCACCAAGTAAGGCGATATCGTCAGCATAATCTAAGTCGGTCGCGCGCTCACCCGGTAGAAGCTCTAGGCCAAAATGTTGGAAACCTTCTAGAGCATTCGACAGAACGTCTTCGATTGCGAAGTTGAAGAGGAATGGGGACATAGGGCAGCCCTGTCGCACACCGCTATTGACAGTGAATTGCGAGGAAAGCTTGCCATAGACCCGCACTCTGCCGCATGTATGAAGGTAAAGTGCTCGTAAGATGGCGGTATATTTCTCTGGCACCCCGTTCTTTAGTAAGCAACGCCATAAAGCAGGACGATCAACGGAGTCAAAAACGGCACGTATGTCTAGAAATGCAATGATAGTGGGCCTGTGATAAATGTGGTGATGTTCGAGGAGCTGGCGGAGCGTGAATATTTGATCCACGCATCCGCGGCCAGGACGGAAACCAGCTTGTTCTTCAAGGTAGTATGATTCACGTACTGGGGATAGCCTGCGAAGCAGAATGGATGCCAATAGTTTAGAGGCAACCGAAATAGGACTAATCCCGCGATGATTTGCACATGACGTGCGAGCGCCTTTCTTGAAAATCAGGATAATGACTGATTCTCCCCAAGAGGAAAGCACTTTCTCTTCAGGCCAAATTTTTGCGAACAGCGCGGTCAGCTGGTTAATGATCGCCACACCGCCGTACTTGAATAGCTCCGGAGGAAGTCCGTCTAAGCCGGCAGCCTTGAAGCGCTTCAAGCGTCAAATCTCAAGCCCGACTTCCGCTTCGCTGGGTGGATTCAGAGGGACGAGCCAAGGTGGACAACAACGTGTACTGCATGTACTGATGGATGGTGGAGGCCAGTTGAACTGCGAGTGAAAGTGCTCGGCCCAACGGTACATATGCCTCTGTTGGTTGGTGATCGGAGACTCATCCACCTCACAAATGACCTCATTGACACCAAGTTTCCTGAGGCCAGTGGACCGAATGAGTTGGAAAAGCCTGCGAGTGTTGCCAGAGAGGGCAGCGGTCTCCATCTCTAAAGCACGTTCAGACCACCATGTCTCGCGATCCTTGCGTAGGCTATTCTTGAGCAGCCGGTTGGCAGAACGGCGCCGCTCGTTGCAATCTGATTCCGCGGGTATATCTTTGCGGCGTTTAAACAGCTCCAGAGAACGAGCAGATCCAAGCCTTCAATGGGCGTCGAGTTTGACCGCAGCATGACTGTCCGGAAATGGTCATCGCTTTCTGTATACAAGTCCAGTGTTGTACCACTTCTTGCGGTGGATTGCAACTGAGTGCATGTGCCAATGAAGACTAATAGCTCGTCTGGACAGAGGAATCAGTTAATCTGTTTACACACACACAAACAAAATATACCGGTATGGGCATCCTTCTGGTAGCACCTGTCCAGTCTCCCTCCGGTACGCCTTCGCAGTTACAACGTTCCGACGAAAAAACGATGTCGCCATTTCAATCTGAAACACTTTCAGATCCTTCTTCACCGATGCGAAGTCCAGATAAGGACCCTTAAGAATCCGTCGGAATACAAACGAGTCATCCACCATGGCTGTTACGCGTGAGGCGGGAAAATGATTAACCATCGTAACGCATTTAAACCCCTTAGTATATTGATTACTAACTGAGGTCGTAGGATTTCAGCAAGCATCCTCAATTATTAATAAACATTACTATGGGTTCAATGGCCCCAAATTTACCTCACATCACATGCAACCCTGTGTACCGGAATAACACTGCCGAAGGAACGTTATTTCCAAGTGGCGGATAGGACGCTCTCCTCTGATAGGTGCATGCACTCAGGTGCACTTGAACTGATTTCAGGACATGGACGTAAAAAGCCCACCTAATCATGTTGGATTCGTGTGTATAACACGAGTCACGTGACTTACTGTGATGACTATGTGGCGCTTTTGGACTCTGGACAAATTTGAATCTGAGGTTTGGGTTGGGTCGGGGTAACACTAACCCTACCCCTAACCTCAATTTTTTTTATAAAAATAATAATATTAAGGTTACGGGGTTAATAGTAACCCTAACATGAGCCATCGGCACCCTTTATACTATTACAACTGGGTGCCGATGTGCCAATGCCGGTCAGCGATGTATAAATAGTTTAAATTAACTAAGCATTTTTTGTCAAGTCTAATCTGTGTATTAGCCTATATAGGTGTAGGTAGGTAGGGAATTTCTCACTTCGATGTGCGACGAAATCCCTAAGTGGTGAAAGGCAGAGGCGCAATTACTAGTACAATTTCAACCTTGGCGGGATCATTATGGTCGCTGTAAGGGTACTTGTTGCACAGTACAGACGAAGGAAGTGCTGTTGGATATTATCAAGCATCTGGATCATCTACTTTCGCAATTGTTACTTTTTCGCGGATGCATAGTGACAGAATATGAGAGCTGGTGTCAATCGGCGGATAACCGCCGTTCTCGTATCACTCGGATTCGGAGGCGCCTGTTTACTACAATTATGTTCGAGGTTACCCCCAAGTTGGATTACTTGCCTCAAGCGAAAGCTATGTTGTCTATGTACGAACGATTCCGAATAAAGGGTATCAACCTTCGGTTCCGGTGTGATATACGCGCAGGAGCGTTCTCACTCAATCCGTTGAATAGCGCTTGTACACGGTTGGGTATTGCCGGATTGCGGCATTCCGGCGAATATCTGGATTGCAAAGATGCGGAATGCATCCGTCTTAAGGGTTCCTATCGTGAATATGTGCTATATCGAGATTTCGCTATCACGCAAAACTTTATGGACCAATGGGGGTACACCTAACGCCAAGCGAAACCCGTGGACTAACACACGGGTTTATTGCACTGCGGACTATTCATGCAATTCCTGAATATGACTGAGGAATTTCAGGCCCATTGTCCCTCGGTCGGAGCGCGCTATGTCTACTTTCAGTTTCGCAATCGCCGTTTACCACGTGCGGCCTTGGCAGTGTAATTATGAGAAGACGTTTTGTACACATCAAAATATTAAGTTTATACTTTGATTACATCTAAACCTCTTAATAAACGACGTGGGCTTTTTTTGTTCGGTTCCGTAGTAGATTAGAGGATCGCAGTTAGCTGTGAAGATGATCCGTTCTGCAGTGAATTCCACCTTGTGCCTTTTACAGTTTACCTTCAGCGGATAGCTGTCGAAAAGTTATAACAGTGTTTGTTTGGGCCACTGGCCATTGTAGTGGTCGATTGCCACGAGTTTCTGTCCTTCGTATCCGTCCCACCACGATATCTCATGCTTCCAGTGGAAAGATCCTATGAGCATGGATTGCTCGAAGGCGAATCGGGACCTTGCTGTTCTCGATTAGCCCTAATGCCGGGCGGCGCATATAAGTATTTTCAATTAACTAAGAATTTTTTGGCAAGACTAATCTTCGAATTAGCCTATATAAATGTATGTAGGTAGGGAAATTTTTATTTCCATGTGCGACGAAATACCTGTGGCGTAGGGCGGAAGCGCAATTGCTACAGCAAATTGCTTGTTGAAGGGATCACTACGGTCTGTGTATAAGTTTGTGTTGTACAGTACAGACGAAGAAGGTACTGTTGGATATTATAAAGCACCTAGCTTTCAGCAAGTGATGCCGCTTGCCCTTTATGAGATTTTGCAGCACAAATCTGTTGACAATTCAAGTTGCCCTTTAATACCTTTCATTTTGGGACACGAATTGCGCCACCATTCTTATCATAAAATCGATGCTATGTTCCCTAATGTTTTCATCTTGTACTCCTTTAACATGCCATATTATTGTCGCAAATTCCTCAACGTTTCTTTCCATTCATCACTGAAAAGTACCGTAATTCCTATTGTCTCGAAACGATCGCCGTTCTTTGTTTTCCGTTCATTTTTTCTTAGCTGGCAGAGCACCAACCATTATAAACGTTATGCGTAATCTATATAGTGTTCATTACCTTGTAAACAAAACGTGTACGAGAGAATGAAGGTGATATCGGTTCATGTGCAGTCACGTGATGTCACACACACAATCGATACACATCGGGCTATGCGTGCGCCGCCGCCGACCAATCAAACCCAAAGGGATAGGCAAGATCAGGAAGCGCTTACTGCATCAATGTGCAGTTTTACAATGACATCCTATGTATTGTTAGAAATTTTAACTCGCTTGTCTCGCAGCCGCCTTCATAACTATGTTGTGCTTTTTAATCTCCAAGTGCGATTACCCAGTCCCGAATGTAAATAACATACATATGTGCTGTTTTTGTGGGCTTCGCATTTAATCCGGTTTAAACTATGGAAATCGTAGTTTTGACCATTAAATGACCAAATTACAGTATACGTTGTGCAAGCCGCAACGGTGCTTGCAGGGGACTGCCTTTTTTCATTCTTGAGCCATAGCATTCACATTCATGGGCGACTTTATGGGTAGTTATGTCCGTTCTGTAATCTCCCTTTTCCCTGGTAGCACATGTCCAGTTTAGCCTCCTAAACGTTCCTATGATAGAATTAGGCTAAACTGGACAGGAACTAGTACCGTGAGACCGCTGAAAAGGGATTTTGTCCAGTTTACGGCGGACCAATGAGAATGGTGCTAGCGTTGACCAATAGAATTTCACCACTATGCTTGACAAACCGGTAGGTCCAGATACCGTCATTGCCTACCATGGGTATCCAAATACGGACATCACACTACTACAAACTTAGCACCTAGCGAATGTATGGACGGTTCCGACCTAAGGTTCACCCAGTACCTGTTGCCGTAGTTGCTGGACGTGGGAACCCACCTAGGCGGCGCTTCAAGCTGTTGGTCAGAAAAGGAAATGGATCTTCCTGCGCACCTGAGAACATCACAAGGCGAAAGAAAATGAAAACTTCGGTATAAGAATGCGTTACGTACATAGTGTGTAGTACAAAATCGTCAGTAGCGGACAGCAGCATTGTCAAGATGGTTAAACCGCTTCCGCGATTCTCCAGGTACGAGGCTATAGATGGTCATAAGGAAGCAGGGGACTCACCTCATTCGCATTGCATACTTTACTTTACTCAACAGGCGGTCTCTTGTGCCATGCAGAATGCAACCACGTTTTGATGTGGCGTTTAAAGTCAGCGTCCGAGGCTGCATCACCCATGCGTCGCCGAGTGATGACTTTGTAGTTTTTATGGATTACTGTATGTCAACCTACCTTGTACAAGGCCGTTCCTATTCATTCGCCTGAATGCAAACAAACCTCCTGCGCGGGAGTAATTTATCTCCACGGCAGCTGATCTTATCGTTAGCCGCCCCATGGTACCCCGGATGACGATTTGCACGTTATCACCGTGCACAGCACACAAATGGTTGACCTGAAAGTGTTTTAATAATAAAGTAAACTTACGACTCTGTTTTTGAAACCTGGGTCCTTCAGCCATTCATCATATCTCCTAAGCTCACTGAGAGAGATAAATGGCAAACAAAGTCTCGGTGCAAGACTTTGGGGCTGTCGCTGCAGCATCTGAAACATCGCTTCAAACATGCAGCGATGGCCGACAAATTCTGATCGAATGGGGCATAACTCATCTAAACATAAAGCTGAGTGCAATGCAATGCCTCTGTGTTGCCTTGCATTTAATGGCCTTCAATTCCTGCAGCACCTCCAGATTGCATGGTGCAACATCAGCGATAACAGCGGGCGCGCTTACTGGTTAATAGAGGCAGTATGAACACGATACTTACGGTTGCTTGTTGATGGCCCTGGACGTGGTGGACTAATGCCTCTGAAGAGAGAAGTGGGCGCACGTGCGTAGGTTGCTGCAGAAGGCCTATGGGGTTTGTTGGGACGCGCGGCGTCTTCCTCATCGGAGCTAGAACGGACGGGCCGTCGTCTAACGGGAAATTTAAAAAACACCATACTCACAGTGGACGCTTAGCTGGAAGGCCCATCGGAATAGTATCGTCTGTGGATGTCAGCATGCCTTGCTCTGATTGACGTTCCATTTTTCGGGCACGCTGGAAGCTAACTTAAGAGGTGCGTTAATATAACAAAAGGACTTACTCGTGCTAACGATGATGGACATCGCAGTGTTGGCTACATCGACATCGGGTGCTGTGTTATTTCTCACCGCTGCATAGTAGTGCGTACCGAGCACGAAAGATATTTGGGCGTACACACCTGCTTCTCTAAGCCAGGGATTACTGATAATAGTTAATAAATAGTCAGAGTCAAGTAGTTTGACAAAGCTGTATCCTTGAAAACCATCAGTGCTGAAAAAGAAAGACGTTAATAGTTAGAGTGTATAATTCTGTGGCATAGGGTAAATTACAGGGAAATTATTCAAGGGAAAAGCGATGCACTTGAACAGAATATGACAGGCGGAAAAACTACATAAATCTGTTGACAATTGCGATGCACGGAAGATGTATGCCGTTGAGGAATCCATGCTATGTGTGAACAGACTACGTGGATTCATAAATTTCCTGCATCGCATGAACATGTTCCCAGACACATTCACGGACACATCTGTGAGCACTCTCGGTTTGCCATCGATCATGACCACATTATCCGGCCTCACTGTGGAAAACAAAATTCGGTGCAAACGAAACGCTTTTTAACCCTTATATATATACACATCTCTACATTCCCACCCGTGCTTGTGTTGCTGAAAGTAGGAGGAAGCTGTTCCTCTTCCGACGTAGGCCGCATGATTTGAGCAAACGGACGCGGGGAATTGTGAATCATGCGCCTGATGGAAAACAAGTGAGACTCAAAGGGAAATGCTGAGAAGCTGTCTAAAGTAACCATCTTCGCGGGTAGATGAACCAGTGAGTGCGCGTTCCACGTCATCTCACTGGGAAGATAAAGATCAAAGTAATCATGTAAAAAATATGAATTAAAGGGATAAGGAAATCCACTAAGGCAGTGTGAAGGTGAGGGTGGCACATAATATAAATAGTAAATGAGAGATCTAGAAAGTTATGATAGAAAGCCTCAGGCAATACCCCGATTAAACACGCTGGTCCGGCTTATAGTAAAAACGGACGCAACTCAGTTGCCTTCCAAGATCGGTATTCATCCAGTGATCAAAGCTTACGTGGAAAAGCTGTTGTCCAAGAAGCTCCGAAGTCATGCAACCTTTCGTCTTCTAAAAGCAATCGCTCCCTGCGAAGTCGGAATCCACTGTCCACGGGCGAAGTGAGCCAGTTTTTTATCAACCTGCGCATTACACGCAAACATACTGAATGCATACGGTCGATTGGAAAGTCTTCAACCAAATCTACATTCAAAGCAGCGAAAGGCGACGGTTGGCTGACATTCTTTCGAACGGACGCATTGGCCTGCAGTGTGATATCCGTAAGTGAGTATGTCACTTTGCGGCTGATATAATCACCACGTTAGGTGCATTTGTCACAGCCGCAATAACCTGAGTGTTTTTTCTTACGTTTCACATAAGCGCGTGCAGGAGTATCACAGATAACCGCTTTCAGGTTGAATAATCCTTCGCTTTGCAAAGAACGGATCTCAGAAATTGTGTCGTACAAATAATCGTCCACGTCATTAGGTTTTGAGGTCCCACCATAAACGCCAAAAACGAATGGCTTTGTGGCCACTGGCCTTATGATACGGCACAAGGTCGGCTATTTGTGCATCTTGGAAGCATTAAAAGGTTTAAATCCGTCAATATGCAACTGCTAGTCCACAGTGTCATCAGCCGCGAGCGAAAGAGCAGAGCATGCACGCTGTAAACCTCTCGACAGAACTACGTGACCGTAAGTGACCGGTGCAACAACTCGTATGCGGGAGTTCCGTGGGGTTCGCATCAACGTCCGGTAATCTTTTGGCAAAAATGGCATCCAGGGTTGCACAAGCCCGAACAGTGGACACACAAAAGGCGCTGGTACCTGAGATTTTGCAATCAGTTTTCGCAAGTTATGGACCAATTCCTCTGGGTCCCTGTCATCTTCACAACAATTGGTAACGTCATCAGATGGCTTAATTTTGTAAGCAATCATATTTTATATGTTATTAATCCTCTTACCATTCTGTCGTTTAGCTGCAGACAACAGAAGCACTGCTTCGTAGCTAAATCCTGATGGCATACTTTTGCTGCACGGTAAATGGTGATACGAGACGGAAACTGTGCAGTTAATTGATAACGTTTTCGACGCGGCATGCTGAAAATGTATACATACGTATCAAGCAAGCTACAATCGGATAAACTGATAGGTGTGCCTGAGGAAACTCAGTTGCAATGGAGCTACACAATAACGCAAAACCAAGCGGTATCAGCGACCAAGGTTACAAAACCGAAACTGGGCAAATAAAAGGACCTACCGATGCATTTATATTAACGGAGTCATGGTCAAATTATATCACTTATAATGCATATCAACCATTTATTTATTAACAAATGTCAAACTGAATGCATTTTGCTGCAACTAATGCGGTAATACCTGAACTGGACATCTGTCCAGTTTCAGGCTTGCCGAACAACCTCCTCGTGGTGCCAGCTGGGTGGTTCGGGGTTTTCCCGTTCCAGCAAATGGTTCGGCGGCAGTGTTCCAGGACGTGGTGGGTTTTCGCCTGGCAAGCGTTCTCCCTATAAAAAGCCACATATGTCCGTTTAACAACACTGTGACGTGGCGGACGTGACTCGCCACTAAATAAAGTCACTGCCCCTTTCTTCATTCTGGCGAAGCATTGTATTCCAGCAATGTCATGCTGTACTTCTGAGGAGCATTGGGCCCCTGTTTGACAAAGGAACAAACGAAAGGCGTATGAACTGAGCAATCAGTCACCGGCTCCCAATGGGCGCGATTCCCTGAATTCGCTCCGCTGCCTTGCGGGCAGGCTATTCAGCCAAATGCTCGGGGTGGTGTCCCCTAAGTCAACACCCTACTTCGGCTTGGGCAACCGGGTAGTATCTCGCCTTCTGAGGAACCCATGGACATTGTTGTGTTGTGTTTTATTTTACTGTTTCTGTACCTTCGTTTGAATCCCATGGTTTCTGATGGCATTATGTCTATTCGTAGACTTTTGCAAATATATATATATATATATATCAGTCCAGTTTGCTACGTTTACTGGTACGATTGTGCTACCAGGGTTCGCAAGTGTTGACAGCTCTTGTAGTTTATTACTGCAATACGCTGAAATCGCCAGACTTTTCACACGTTTTTATGATGTGTATTTTCGTATTGATACGGTGTCATCGAAGACATCGAAAACTCTCTGGCTCTAATTTAAAAGTGACTGAGCTTCAGACAGATCCGGGTGAAAATCACGGCAGCATGTGTAGTTTGTTTATCAACTAACTGTTTAAATGGTCTATTTGTGTACTATCTAACAGTTACGCTAGCCTCATCTATTGTGTTCAGAGTGACTGCATGCTAGCTGCTTTGAACAATCTTCATTTGTTAGCTACTCATGGACTTTTAAAACGATCATTTGCTTCTCGCATGACTGGCTGCTTCGTTTCGGTCAGTACACTCACTCATCCATTGTCTACCTTATTTTCCATTATGACACTGAGGTTAACCTGAGATAATCCATATTTCAGACGTGATTCAGTTGCAGGGTTGAGGTCTCCAGTTTACCTGGGAATGTCTTCAAGGGCCATGCGCTTCTCAGCGAATCAACTTCGGAGACGCTCATCGGGTGGTCGTGTTCTGTGTTTATGTTACCCGAAGGTTTGCCCCAGATTTGCAACACCACATCAATCTATCTATTTCCTCAGAGCATACTCCTCATGTTTGCCAGTTTGTGTAAAAGTCCGGCCTCCGCTGCTGTTTCTCATGGTATGGGGCTGTGCTCCCCGAATTGGACACTCACGAGTTCGCAAATCGGCATCCTCGTATCGTGGTCCCTTGACATCATGTTGCTTTTGAGTTTATTCAACAAACCTCACAGGAGATGTTCGTGTTGCCTTGACGATTGGAATCAGGTTGGTTTTGGATGCCCTTTCACCAAGTATTTATCAATCGGGAGTTGTACAATACTGTGGCATTTTGTTCATTGATGCTACGCTTATGTACCGGACAATGGCACACATTGCCGTCATACACTATCAGACTGAAGAAACGGGACTTTACTTGAAGCTCTTTCTGCCTAACAGATTATAAAATACCAACGTTGATCGCCTACAAAGCCGATCCCCAGTGAGTTGCCACACAGCTGCAAACAATTCTGCCAACCTACCAAGAAAATCCGCACATCATGTTCTTTACGGCTGTCTGTGCTCTCCGACGTCTCTGCTTTCACATCTACCGACAGCTTGTATGTTCATATGAGCACCGGATTGATCGTTGCTAAGAGATAAGAGCCGCAGGGAGCGAAACCTGAAAAAGGTGCGATACTTAACTGCAGGGATGTTTTCCTTAACTAAGAACAGCTTCACCAACGAAATGTTATGGACCGGTGCGTTGTCCTGTTGAAAAACCTATCCATTTTTCCAAACATCCTGAAACCTATGGATCACACTGCCTTGTGATCAAATCGGCACGAATGTGCTCGTGGTTATTTGTGAATTCGACAGGTTTCCATTAGCATTACGTCGCATTGTGCACTCGTGTGATCTACATTTGTTGTCCGGTCTTTGTTCCCAGCAACTGTCGTCAACATGAAACATTCACACACCGCTGATCTGATCAACTTCCAAAGTTCCCCAGGCAGTGATGGATTGAAGCAACTCTCTTCCAACCAAATGTTCAGCAGGAGCATTAACGCAGAAATATGTAAACTCTTTGTATTCGGACAAACATCTTTGTATATTGTCAAATGCATAAGTGCATATATATAGCATCATAAAAAGTTTAATACAGTTGAGGTAGTAAGGTTTCCAATTTGCCATCTGTCGGCTACCGGGGCAGAGCATCTTTCTACATCCAACAACGGATCAAGTTGCTTGATCTGGGGTCGCGCCACACTCTGTTCAGTTGGACATCATGTGCTCGCTATTTTTGCTGGCGAATTTACATTTATCCGCGCTGTGTGGCCGAGCACATTCACTTGATTCAACGGTATTCCGTGTTTCCTCCTCCCTCAAACCGCTTCGATCGACTTCCTTTCTATTGTGTTCTACGTTGGGATAATACTACTTTCGTACGGACAATCTCCTATTTATAACTCGTTAGCCGCGGGTACAGCCCAGTGTGTCAGTCGCAATAATGTACTTCTTTCGTGATTATCAGAAGCATCATGTTTACTACGTACCAGTTTGGTGACAACCTGCTAGCGTGATGTTCCCATCCATGTTACAAACCTTGGAGTTCGACACTGGCTTCATCATGCGACTTCATTGAAATTGAGTATGGGAAGAATCAAGTCGTCGAACCTCTGATCAATTTGATCGATGTCTGTCTACGAACTAGATGAGGACACCGTTTTCTTCACAAGGTAGTGTCGAGAGTGTAGACAACATGCCGATGACAAAACATTGCTACATTCCCATCTTTCAAGCCAAAATATGATGCCGCTCCTGTCCATTTGAGAGTAGCTCGCGTTTTACTTGGTGATATCTCCATTAGTTATCTTTTACTTGATTCTGGTTCAATTACACTCTTTGGACCTTTACACAGTATTTTCACTTCATGTGACTTTCCATGTATTCCAAATGTGATATTGACACCGATGTTGTTTTGGAGTTCTCGATTATTTGTGAAGACCCAAGTGCACCTTTTATAGACCTGTTTGTTATTGGTGCGCATGGACAGGTGATTGTCGACTTCACATTACTTTCCTCTTCTAACGGTCACTACGACAATCACGTGATCGTTGCATTTCTTCAACGTGAGTAAAGCCTTAGTATTCTTCACCGGTTCCGCATACTGCAACTGATGAGGCCAGTTCTGTCCATGTCATTTCTTTGTACATTTTCTATCTCGGTGTTGCTAATCCGATGGATTTACATTCGAAAATGCTACATACCACATCAGTCTGCTTGCTTTTTATCATTTCTTTTATCTGGAGTTCATTTGGAACATCGGCTGCTACTGACGCGTATGTTTCTCTAAGGTGGCTCTGCCGAATAGCGGGTGGATCTTTGAAGTGTGTTCACTTTTTCGAAGCAGGAGGAGTCACTATTGTTAGTTTTAGAGTGTTCTCAGTGTTTGTGCAGTGTCTGCCCGGGTGTTTCAATTCAAGACCAGATAAGATTTATTAATCCTAATGAGCTCATTCACACTACGACTGCGTGTACGCTAGATGATAATGTCAATATAGTACACGTAAATTGGGTGGAAATCGAGGTGTGAAAGTGGATTGTAATCGGCATATAAGCGGGGCGAGCCCAATGTCAGGACTACTGAAGTTCCGTCACGATGCATCTACTAACTTTGCATTTAGTTGTGTTTACTCTTGATCATAAAATAAAAGTACGATCTTTGAACGACATTCACTTTGCATCATCTTGGTAAGGAGTTGCTTTGCTGGTTGTGATTCACTTAAGAATTGTGTCATCACAAGTTCCATGTTCTCGGTAAGAATAAACTGTACAATGGAACAATGGATTTATGCGGGTATAAAACATAACGCTTGAAAAATCCCGTAGGGTGATAAGTGCGAAAATCATAGAAGTGTGAAAAATGCAATGGAAACCAATTCAGTAAAATCGTTTAACAACGAGTCACTACAAGCTTGTGGACTCACCGAGTTTGAAGTGTCAAAATAATAATCCACTATAACTCCGGAGGGGATCAATGAACAATGAACAATGAATTTATACGGAATGAATGAAGCGTTGCTTTACAAGCCCCGTTGGATAGTTGCAGGGGATATCAACATAACAATTATGATGAAAAGGATAGTAAAATAGTTAATACTTTAAATACGAAAATAAGGACTTATCGTTTGCTTCGCTGCAGTCCTGCGATCCACTTGGATTCACAACACCCACAGTTAACAACAAATAATTCCAGGATAAACTCCAGGTGTCGGATGGAGACATAGTGTTAAGTAAAAAAGTGTAAGTGGATGAGTGCATCGTCCAACCGTCTTTTAAATATTGTTAGTGTCGGTGCAGAGACGACCGATTCTGGGAGAGCATTCCACGGGTGACAGACACGGATGGAAAAGAAATTTCTGCGGCACTCCAGACGACTGTATTGTTCTGCGAGTTTTAATGAGTGACCCCTCAGGTTTGTATTGCTGCTGAGTTGCAGTAAAGGGCGGCACATATGATGTGGGTCTCGCAGGATCAAGTATGTCATAATCAGGTCGCCTCGTAGCCTGCGATAGCTTCCACTGAACAATCCTAGTCGTCGCAGCCTCTCCTGGTAGGACAGATTGTGCATTCCAGTTACGTTCTTAGATGCCCGGCGTTGAGGCTGCTCCAGTGCATTAAGGTCGTGTTTCAGCCATGGATGCCAGGCTTGAATTGCATATTCGACATGGGGGCGAACATACGCACTGAACATTTGTCGAAATATGGAGCTGTTTATTTGTCCAAACGCCCGCCTCAACAGCCCAACGTGTTGATTCCCGGTCTTCGAGGCTTTTTCGGATTGCCTGGAGCAACCCAAGTCATCTTGAACCAGGACACCCAAGTAACGTTCGAGAGTTGATTGTTGCAGTACATCCGTTCCGAGTCGGTATGAGTAGCTGCCCTGATGTCGGATGGAAAGCACCTTGCATTTACTGACGTTGAAATGCAATAAGCTTTGGATCGACCATTGATACACTGTATCTAAGTCACTTTGGAGCACATGTTGGTCGGTGTTCGCCTGGATCCTGCGCCAGATCTTGATATCGTCGGCAAACATTAGGAAGTTTGAAGCGATTTCCTGTGCAAGGTCATTAATAAACACCAGAAACAAACGTGGACCTAGAACCGAGCCTTGCGGCACACCACACTCGACTTGTATGGAGTCCGATAATGAGCTCCGAACTCTAACCACTAATTGCCTTTGAAATAGAAAGTTGGCGATCCAGCTTAAAAGAGGGTCTCTGATCCCGTAATGCTGCAGCTTGGATAGTAGTATCCGATGGTCTAGACGATCGAAAGCCTTGGAAAAATCTAGGTATATCACATAAACACCTTCTCCAGCGTTGGCTGCCTCGGTCCAACTACTGCGTGCGATTAGTAAATTAGTTGTACATGACCGCTGTCGACGGAAACCGTGCTGTTCTGGAGTGATGAGGTTGCAGTTTTCCAGATAGCACACCAGTGCATCGGCAACTATGGATTCCATGACCTTGGAGAGTATAGGAAGAAGGGTTACTGGGCGGTAGTTGGAGGGATCAGTTCTGCTTCCACCTTTGTGAATCGGGCTTATTATTCCAAGCTTCCACATGGCGGGAACTTGGTTCTGGTCTAAGCAGTGCTGGAAAAACTGAGCTAAATGTTCTGCCAGTTGGTTTGCTGCTGCTCCCAATGCCTCTGGACGAATGGTGTCGACACCCGGCTAGCTGTGTTTGGGTAGAGGAGTCAGCTTTTGCAATACAGCCTCTGCGGTAAAATTGATGTGGGTTAGTCCTAGTGAGCAGAATACAAAGCTTGGTAGATCGCTTGGTGGCAAGACCCTTTGAAACGTGGGGGCGTATTGCATCTGCAGCGCGTTTGCAGCTTCCATCGACGTTCTTGTTCGGCCATCAGCCGTTTTGAGTGGAGGAAATCCTTGCCTCACCTTTCGTAGGCTATTAACGTGCTTGTACAGCAGTTTGTGGTTAGCACTGAAGGATTTGCGATGTTCTGCTGATAGGCGGCTTTGTCTTCTCTTAACAGTTGAGTGCAGTGCTTACGTTGGGCTACGTAGTTGTCGCAGGTTTCTGGTGCTGGAGCTTCTCTGTACACTCGCCATGCTGCGTTGCGTACTGTCATCCATTTTCGGGTTCTGCTCCTAACGAAAGAAACGGATTTGCACTTATTGTAAGCTTTTATCTCTGAAGCCTGTGCAATCAGCAGACTGAATGTGTTGACGAACTCGAGCCAGGCGACTTCTGGGGGTTCTTCTTCGAGGAAAGACCATGTTGTGGCGCTGACTAGCTGGGCGAGTCGGTCGTACCTTGTGATGGTTCGCACAGTATCATCTTTATCATTCCGATATTCTGCATAGCAGACGAAGTTGAAACTGATGACTGCGTGATCACTGCGACCCAACGGGCAGTCTAAAACCAACGCATCAATCAAATGCTCCTCGTTGGTAAGCACAAGATCCAACACAGATGGCCTGTTACCATTTCTGAACCGAGTGGGCAAAGTGATGTGGTTGTAAAGAGGAGCAGTAGTTACTAGATCTTGTAAATCGGTTTTGAATTGTTCGCCGGTTGTGGCAGGGGCTTCTAAACAATGTACGTTGAAATCACCTATGATAAGAATGTGAGTGTACTTTTGTTGTAACCTGCACCTTAAAGCAGTAATTGGGTGGTAGTCGGTTTCCGGTGTTGAGTTAGGGGCGCGGTACACCAAGATAATAAGGCAAGCGTCCCTGCCTTTTAACTGCAACCGGCACCAAAGAGAGTCGGGGAACTGCGAATCTGAATCCTCCACGGCTTCGCACTGTACATCGTTTTGGTAGTACAGGATTACCCCTCCTCCTTTTGTGAGCCTATCGTTCCGGATCAGCGACATGCCGGGTAGCGACACTTCAGCGTCCGTCATTCCCGTGTGCAACCATGTCTCAGTGATAGCAATGACATCATACGAGCCGGAAGCTTGGC
Source organism: Dicrocoelium dendriticum (assembly GCA_944474145.2). Taxonomy (NCBI): domain Eukaryota; kingdom Metazoa; phylum Platyhelminthes; class Trematoda; order Plagiorchiida; family Dicrocoeliidae; genus Dicrocoelium; species Dicrocoelium dendriticum. The sequence goes on from CALYDF020003815.1 coordinate 23,532, forward strand.
GATCTTTCAGTTCAGCCAGTTTGTTAGAAAGTCCCTGAGCATTTGTATACAAGCAGGCCAGTTTCTCGGTCTCTAGGAGCCCGCAGGGAGATGAAGCTGTCAAGTGTGGGAGAATGCCGACCGATGGGAGGTCGGAAGTTACTCGTTTTTTGATGGGCAATGATACCTCGTTTGAAACTTGATTCGGCCAAGGTGCGTACCAACCTTCGTTTAGATCTACGTCAGAGTCAATTAAAGCAGCAGTCATGTTACACTGCTGTACATTCGTCAGCATGCTTGCTGCTTCAGTTGCTTTAATATTTGAGCTGTGCAAAGTGTTTGCGACCTTTAACCGAATTTCGGAAGGAAGATGTTCCCGATTTCTTCGCCATCGATCCAAAACATTCTTTGCTTGTTTCTCTGACTGAACCACAAGTTTTAGGATTCTAGGGCCGCATCCTCTATAATTCGATGAGAGAGGTATCCTGGTGAGCGATAGTGCTACAACATCATCCAAAGAAAGTGTTTCACGAATGAACCGCCACTCTTCTAAATCGTGCTTTCCGGTATCTTGAACATGGTTAGAAGGATGTTCTGGCACTCCATGTATGAAGACTGTGTTTAGGCGGTCTTGCTTGCCGTGCCCCTCTTCGTTGTTTCTTTTTGATTGTCGCGCGCTCCAAGGGACATCAGGATAGATACGTATCCCTCAGGATTCGTGTTTTAGCGCGCTTGCGATGAGCAAAACATTTTCCACGTCGGTGGAGGATTCTAGAGTTACTCGAATAAGTCTGGGTTCACCATAGTGTGGCGAGTTCCAATGACGAGTAATTCGTAACAAATTTACGGGCTTGGCTTTGATACTCATCTGCATGCACAATGAGTTCCATTGGTCTTGGTCGTCTGATAACTTATCCCGCAATGTGATGGCGGTAGATTCAGGGACATTTGAGCATGCAACAGTCCGGGCACTGTTGTTGGATCTCTTTTGAATCGATCTACTAGGTATGGTACTCATTTGTCTTGACTTGTTGACAAGTGCTTGTTTTCTGTTTTTCTCTCCATTTGCGTTAACGGTGTTTACAATGGAAGAGGACGCAACGGCGGCCTCTCGGTGGACCTTTGCAGCAATCTCTGCATAAGTAACTGGTGTCCTGGGAGACTTAGTCTCGACAAGAGATATTTGAGCTACAGGTACCAAGGGTTGGTGTTTGGCTGCTTCATCCTTGTTAACACTAGATGTCAGGTCTAGTGGAATTTGCTTAACCAGACGTTTTGAATGGTGCCTGATTTTCTTTGCTGTGAGTACTGCTTGATTCACGTAGGTACAGTCTGTTTTCGCCTGGCATTCTACCAAAGTTGGAGAAGACAACGGAGATGGAGACATGGCTGATTGCGGTGCAGGCGAAGCGATTTGTTCAGCATTCCGTTGCTTAGCAGCCGCTACGCTTCTGTGGTCCATACTCGCTCCCATTGAATTAATCTCATTGTTTATCCTCTGCTCTGCTTCTGCGATTAACCGGTCGCATTTCTCAGCTAGGATAAGCAAGCACTTAACGAGGGGAATGGTGGAACACGCAGTACAGAACCAAAATGCATCTTGGGAGTTGTTTCGCTCCCGTAATTGTTGTTGGGACACATTTGCACATTTCGTATGGTACCATGCTAAACAGTGCGAACAAGGTATGGAGTATTTGGTTAAAAGAGTCACCGCCCCATGAAATTCGCATGGGGCAAAGTGTTTGCGTTTGGAGCGTTAAAGTATAAATCCACTGTTGAAATTTGCGTGGGGGAGAATTATTTTTAAAGTATGGATTTTGGATCTCTCAAAATTAGACTACACTATGGGAGATAGTGCAATGAAGTGAATGCACTATCAACTCGATTTTTGAACTCGATCAGGTTGGGTGCACTGACTACGGATTCTGGGAGAGCATTCCAGGCTTGGAAAACACGCACGGAAAAGAAATTCCGTCGACATTCCAAACGGCTGTACTGCACTGCCAGCTTCAGATGATGGCCTCTCAGATTGTTGTTGTTACTGAGCTCCAGCAGATGGCGGCAGGTATGATTGGGGTCTGTCAGAATATGATAAGCCAAAATCAAAACTCCCCGTAGTCGTCGACATTGACCACTAAATATCCCGAGCTACCTCAGTCTGTCTTCGTAGCGTAACTGGCCTAAACCTTTCACGTTCTTTGTTGCGCGTCGTTGAGGTTTCCCTAAATCAGAGAGATCTTTCCTCAGACACGGCTGTCAGACTTGTATTGCATACTCCACGTGTGGTCGCATGTATGCACTTAGAAGTTGGTGAAAAACGGATGGATCGAAGCGTCCAAATGTGCGCCGGAGAAGGCCCAAATTTCGAATGCTCGCGTTCGATGCTTTCTTTGCCTGGGCTGAACAACCAACGTCGGACTGAATCAAGACTCCTAAATCCTTTTCCTCAGCAGTTGTGTGAAGCACATGGTCACCCAGTTTATAGAAAAATGCTGATTGGGGACGTAAGTGTAATACTCCGCACTTTTCTGTGTTGAGTGGGAGTTGGTTCTGAACTGACCACGCATGCACCTTATCCAGATCCTCTTAAAGTTTTGCGGAGTTGTCTGGTGTATTGATCGCTCTCCAGACCTTGATGTCGTCGGCATAGAGTAGACAGT
>CALYDF020003816.1:0-26160 GCA_944474145.2 Dicrocoelium dendriticum
CGCGGGACGAGGATCGCTTCTTTGCGGGACGAGGATCGCTTCTGTCCGCGAGACGAGGGGTTCGCTCCTCCGTGGGACCATGGTCGTTTTCTTCGTGGGACGAGGGTCGTTTTGGCGCAGGGCTGGGTTCGGCGGGGGGGAGAGACCCCTCCCAAGCGCACCGTTGGGCAGCAGCGGAGGTTGTGGTCCTGTCGGCATTTTTCTAGGCTAGGCAGTATTTTGTAGTCCGACAAGCCTGCTCCAACGGCTCGCCGAAATGCACCCTGCCCTGCATTCAATAAATAACGAATCATAAACGGCACAGCGGACTCCGACTTCCGACGAACCCCCATTCACACGAACGCTCATTCATTTTTACTTGGCACGATTTCGCCTTACGAACCTCGTTTCGACATTCCTTTTCGATTTCGAAGGCTTTCTATTTTCAGCCTTCTAGGGGGGAGCTCTGTAGCGCCCAAAAAGATAACTCTTATCTTTCGTGTACAATTTACTTGTTGACCGATTGTACATTACTCCTTCTTGTTTTAATCTTACAACCGGCTCGACACACAACTGCCTTGTAAGTTCCCGCGCTCACGTGTACGCTCTTGCCTCGCTTCATCCGTCCGTTTCTTGTTGTAGCCCATCGAATACAGTCCGCTGTGTCCGACTCCAATTGCCTTCTGATATCCGCGCTTAATTCCGCGCACCGTCTCGGACTAGTATTAACTAGTCCTACAACCCTTTCATGTACATATAGCAGACTTATACCCCGGTTTTCATTTTCTGTCGCCTTCTGATGATTTCAGGTGCGCGGTAAGATCCATCTCGTTTCCTGACCAACAGCTTGGAGGGCCGCCTAGGTGCGTTCCCACGTCCAGCAACTACGGCAACAGGTCCTGAGTGAACGTTAGCACCGAATCGTCAATATATTAGTCAGGTGCTAAGTGTGGAGTCGTGTGATGTCAGTATTCGGATACCCAGGTTAGGAAATGACGGGATCTGGACCTACCAGATTTTCACGCACAGTGCTGATTTTCTATAGGTCAACGCTAGCATCATTTTCATTAGCCTACCTTAAACTGAACAAAATCCATTTTTAATCGTCTTACAGCAGTAGTTCCTGTCCAGTTTAGCTTAATGCTCTCATAGGAACGTTTAGGATGCTAAACTGGACTGGAGCTGGACGTGTGCTTCCAGGGAAGAGCCCAACAGTGTTTAAGAGTGAAAAACCAGCAAAATGCTTAAACGGCGAGCAAACTTAATCGTCTCAAACGTGCTAATAAAATATACAAATTCACACTCATTTTAAATCAAATAGGATACTTTACTAACTGTATGCGACTAGATAACTGAGGATGTATACAAATTAGGCCTTTTGTTGACTAATGCCGCTGCACCTGACCTAGAGATCAAAAATGAGGTCCGCGTTTACAAGACCACAAGTTTGCAATCATTCGTACAAACTAGCAGTAAGTTTACCATTTGTACGGGCGCAAAGCCGAAGAGTAACAACGATATAATATCTTAAAACCATGTTTATTTAAAGACGAAGTACCACTTAAAAATTTTAACACATGCTGGCGCGCGCTTTGAAATTTTGAAAACGCTTATTTTGAAATGTCTACCTTCAAATTTCGCTTGGAAGCGGGATCGAGAGTGACTAAGTGGGAAATTTTTACTCTGCTCCATCAAATATTGATTCAAGATACCTTGGATCTCCGTTAACCGCGTGAGTTCGTTCCGATATTGGTTCTTATTGTTCCTTTTCGCCGTGTTAAATCGCCATGTTTATTGGTTTATTTACTATTGTTGTATTTCCTATTATATTAACTTGTTGTGACTACTTATTCATCAGAAGCCGTCATACCTTCATTAATTTAGTCAGTTTATCCCACCAAACTACCTAGCTTTTTGTTATGCTCTATATGGCTGGTCCGTGCCATTAGTAAACAATTCACAGCATGGATTCCTGAACTCCAGGTCCTGCATCACTTGTCACTTAGAATTTTTAAATCACCTTGTCAGTTCACACGATCGTGGCTTATCGGCAATCGTCATCTATCTCGACATGCAAAAAGCCTTCGATCGCGTACCTCATAGTCGCCTACTAGCTAAGCTCCAAACCTACGGTATAAAGGACCCCTTACTGGCTTGGTTTAGCTCATATCTCTCAGATCGCTCCCAGATAGTACAAATCCAACAACATAAATCTCAACCCAAGGCTGTTACCAGTGGGGTGGTACAAGGCAGTGTTCTTGGTCCATTGCTATTTCTACTTTGCGTTAATGACGTCTTCAGCGTAGTTAAATGCGGCACACCCTATCTTTTCGCCGATGACATCAAAATATTGTGCTCCTTCCATCCTACCAACCTCAGCAATACTCTAATGGAAATCCAACTGGACCTCCATGCGCTTGAGGCTTGGTGCAACACATGGAAAATGTCGTTCAACACTGACAAATATAGCGCGATGTTATACAGGTGCAATGTTAAGCACAATGCTCTGACCCTAGATAGCAAACCACTTACTATCTGTCAGACCATCTGTGACCTATTGCTTCGCTACTCATATTCCCTTAACTTCTCAGAACAAGCATTTTATGCAACAGCCAGAGCTAAACAACGCATTGCATTGCTATTCAAAAATCTTACTCTACGAGATTCAATTTGTTCAATGTATGAATCATTCGCCCGCCCTTTACTTGAATATTGCTCAATGGTGTATAGCAACTCCAGGAAGCATGATCGTATCGCCATAGAAAAGGTTCAAAGAGCGTTTACAAAGCGCCTTATTGGTACGAGCTTAGTGTTACCCTATTCTGAGCGATGCGACCTACTTAAGCTTGACCCAATATGGCTTCGACGCCTAAAAGTAAACTTAGCACTTTTTTCAATATCCTGCACAAAAATGTCCACACCCCTAGCATTGATCTATCACTCATGAAACCAAATGGATACAATACACGCAATAGAGAAAATTCTGTGATGGTAAGAAGGTCAAAGACAAACATATCAGCAAACTTTTTCCTAAATCGGTACTCCCGTATTTGGAACAAATTGCCGACCGATATTCGTACGAGCACATCTGAGTATAACTTTCGTAGAAAGCTTGACGAATATCTTAGAGTCAGCAATGTGATTATGCTCCTGCGCTGCCCTACAACTATTCAACAAACGTATGAACAAGGTCCAGACAACATATAACTGAAAGTTGCAAATGCCTGTATCAGTCAGATCAACAAACACCCGTTGATTCCCTGCTTACCCTTCTCTTTTATTGCCCACTCCGGATCTGCCTGCCCGAAAGCTCACCGCTGATTAGTGGCTCCACTGATACATCGATGGGTTGGAGGTCCAGGCTTCTGTTATCCTCTTCATCCCATCTTGGTTCACTATACTTCCCCTTGATTTTACTTGGCTTCACTGCAACCATGTGTCAGTTGAACCACTGGCAACTTGGTTAGCTGGACTCCCAAATCCGGTTAACTATCTCTCCAATCGTAACTTCACTTTCGTTTCACCCGCTGGCTCACCTACCATTCGTTTGTGAAAGCACTGACGCTTTGGTAGGTAAAGCACCCGGATCCTTTCTTTACATCTTCAACCCACCTAGCTCCCCAACACTTAGCTTCGGTTTTCACTTGACCATATCTTGCTGGTGAATCAACCGACACATTGTCAACATCGACATGTTTGCCACTCAGGACTACTGTAACCTCGTAAACATACCACTGACGTTCTGTTGGACCAATTCCCTGCATAATCAAACTCCTAGCGCAGTTAGCCAAACTACTAAAGGTTCGGCATTCTTGTTCACAGCCCACAACCCACACATCTTAAGTAATCCGCAATCCGTATTGCGCCTCCTAATTGTAAACAACATCTGCAATACAATAATAACGTAGTGGCTTAAATATTTCCCTTTTTCACTGTGCAGTAATGTGGACTTATTTTTCCCTGTTAGCCAGACCCATACTGCTGTTCCTTATGCTGAGTCCAGAAATTTGGTTGCGCAACCCTCCCCACACTATATTATTCTCGATTCCACATATGTACTTACTTCCCTAGGAAGTTTCGGCCTCCATCGCACTAATACTTACTAATACTTGCTATTTCCCTTCTATTTACGTTGATCCGGACCACAACTCGTTCAACGGTACGATGAGATACTTGCCACCGAAGAAAGTTGGATCTGCATAAGAATAACCTACAACTTGAATCCAATCCCACTCAATACGAATCTACTCGCATCCGATAAGCAATTTCAGTTTCAGAGAAAACTTGTACATAATGATCGGTCCAGGGTCTCTGGAACGTGTCTCACCTTTCTGAGAAATATACCTATTATTATTATTATCGGTGGCTGGCTATAAATGTGGCGAGCACACTTGTGGCGTTGAGGTCAAAGAGGGAATTCAGTGCGACAGATGCTTGTTACGGTACCATAACAACTGCTCTAGATTAGACCAGGACTCTATTGCTTTATGCCCGACATTCCCAATTAAAGTGGATTTGCTTCCACTGCGTGTGCTTAGCAGACATTGTTACACGATCGGACTTTTGATCCAGTTACTCATGTTTCCGCTGCGCAGGAATCTGCTAGTAGAAACTGTGTGCATAATCTAGACATTGCCGAGAAGTTGATTCGTGACCAGAGCTTACTAATTGAGACATTGCGTTCAAAAGTTGAAGAGTTGCAGTCTTCATTGGAATGTTACTTGCGAAGTGCAGAACTTGCTAGGGTAGACAACGAAACGTTTTCATCTACAATAGGGAGAAGCCAGTCATACCAGAAACTAAAACTCGACGGGACCTAGACAGAAGGCGTGTGCATGATATCCTTCGTATAGCCGGAATAGCGTTATACGTTGGTATTGAAAGAGTACATCGTGTTGGCAGCTGGAGAGAAAAAAGTATGCTCCGCCACCAAGGTTATGCCAGGTCTATGCTGGTTGAGTTTCGGAACCCTTTACACCGGGACCTTCTACTTAACAGGGCTGGGTTGGTTTCATGTCAGACAAATGGTCGGTATCAAATAACACTGGACACACTAACTTCGAAGACTAAAGTCCCTCGGCTGAGGCGGTTAGAAGGTACTAATACCAGCTTGCCAAACGAATCTGCGGTTTCACATGTTGGAATTCACGATAGTGAGCCTCACATTATGCAGACACCTAAGCAAAACTCTAACGTCTGCTATCCTGTGGCAAGGGCAGTCAGCTTATCTAGACAACCCCCTTCACAACACGCCATCGAGATAACACCTGGCCTACATTTGGTTGTGGAGAAACTTGCTCTTGATGGAAATGTGAATCACACCTCTATGGCGGAAGAAGGTAGTGAAGGTGTGGCAATGGGACTTCAGCCGGTGGGTTCAAAAACAATCGAGGCATCATGCACGATAGTAGTGGCACCAAAGTCCATGGGTGGTATGCCCTTTTCAAAAAATGATAGAATAAAAAGAATAACTTGCCACACCTAAATTGGACCGTACAGAAAATCCGAAGTGCAGTGCTGTTAGGTCGACTCAGGTAAATGGGAGGAATCCCGTCGGGAGTTCATCCAGCAAGCCCAGGCGGGCGGAGCCAGGAAAGGGATTATCTCGTAATGCGTTACAGCAGCCCAGCGTTGGTTCATCGCCTCAGTCAGCTGATCGAAATGAAATGGTACAAAAAAACGGGTTATCCTCTCGGGCTCTACGGCCGAGGGGAAACAACCGCGTTCGGAGAGGCTAAGCGTGTGGTACACTAATTGTTGCAGTGTGAGTAACAAATGGGGGGAATTAGTGACGCGTTGTGAGCATGTTGATGTGGCCGCTGTGTCGGAGTCCTGGCTCTCTCCAGATGACCTTATTGGTGAGCTACCTATAGACTGCGTGGTACAGGGCTGACAGGCCCGGGTATCAGACTGGGGGAGGAGTACTCTTGCTTATAAAGTGCCAATATAAACACTGGGAGGCTCCATTTACCATGAGTTCTGCTAACTTTCACGTGGTATCCTGTTATCTAAGAGCATGGGGTGGATTGGAGATTATAGTACGTGTTTATCGTAGCCCATCCTCCACGCGAGAAGAGGACAGGGATCTTGGTACGTTACTTAGACAGGCGGCAATGGCCGCACCTAATTTTCTGATCGTCGGTGACCTAAACCTTCCGCATGCTGATTGGCAGCATGCTGAAAACAGAGTGGGTACTTTAGAGAAGGAACTAGTAGATGGGATGCACGTAAATTCGTTCGAGCAATACGTCAATGTTCCGACTAGGAGTCGTACTGGGAGTACTCCTTCAACCTTGATATCTTGATCGCCAGACATGGTCACTTGATTGACCTATGCGTAGAGCCACCCATAGGTAAGTGTGATCATTGTATTTTGACGTTTTCTCTGGACACACTGAGGCTTGCAGAGAACCGTCGAATGGGAAGAGGTTTAAAATGGATTGATTTTACGAAGCTGCGGGATCGAGCCCTTCAGATCACTTGGATCCCTGAGCAGGGCAAGGCGACTTTGGAACATAGGTGGCTTCTACTTAAAAGTGGACTTGTACAGCTGCTGAACGAATTTGCTCCACTTCGCCCCAGGAGACATCTTGGGAAACCCCGATGGTGGAGAAGAAAAATTGATAGAGCGATAAAGAGCCGCAATGCTGAGTGGAGAAAATACCAAGAAACTCGGGGCTTCCGACGTTGGCTGCAATACAAAAGGAGTAGAAACATGGCTATTAAGTTACAGCGGCAGACGAAGTACTCAAATGAGCTTAGGTTGGATGGCTAGCCGAACAACCTCCTCGTGGTGCCAGCTGGGTGGTTCGGGTTTAACCCGTGCCGGCAAATAGTTCGGCGGCAGTGTTCCAGGACGTGGTGGGTTTTCGCCTGGCAAGCGTTCTCCCTATAAAAAGCCACAAATGTCTGCTTAACAACACTGCGACGTGGCGAATGTGACTCGCCACAAACTGAAGTCACTGGCCCGTGGATATTCGGCAAATGCTATCCAACCCAAGAAAATCAATCGCTTAGTCCCACATTCCTGACGATCACAAACAGTGAACAATTCTGCGATGCATTCAAAAACACAAGCTACCTTCTTACACAATTACATACGTATATACACCCATATACTTACACTGTTATGCTAAACATGTCCTTTTGTACTATTTGATCCCACTGTGTTAGCTAAATATGATCATGCCTGTAAAAGTGTGCCTCGCATTGTCGAGAATAAAAATTTATTTAGTTATTTAAGTGTTATTGCAGTTATGTCCAGTCAAAGGCTTCTTTAAGAGAGGTTGTCGGCTGTCTAACCATGGAGGACGGTACCCAGGCTGTAGACGAAGTTGATAAAGTAGAAGCGCTGCTACGTGTCTACCAAAACCTGCATCGGAAGGATAGTGGGTCAGCCTTGCCATCATAGCCGCACTGCTCAACTAGCTACACAATGCGGGAAATTATTCTCAATGTGTCAGAGGTCTTCACAGTGCTAGCCAGTTTGAACCCTTATAAATCAGCTAGTCATGATAGCGTACATCCCGCCATAGTTAAGCCTCTGGCTGATATCATTCAGTATCCTGAAGCGAAATTATTCAACCAGTCTTCAGGAAGGCAAGCTGCCGCGTGATTGGAAGGAGGCGACTATTGATGCCATGCACAAGGGGTTCTAAGTCTTTGCCTCTTAACTATAGACCTGTTAGTTTGACCAGCATAATGCTGAAATGCTTGGAAAAGCTTATAAGGAACAGGATCTGTGAGCACTTGACTGAGCACAATCTAATTAGAGCGGAACAGCATGGCTTTCTTAAAAAGAAGTCTTGTCTTACCAATTTATTGTGCTTTTTGGTCGAGATTACCCGTTGTCTTGATGGTGGGATATCGGTAGAGGTGTGTTTTTTGGACTTCAGTAAAGCCTTTGACTCCGTGAATCATCGATTTTTAATTGAGAAGCTGACATGGTGTGGATTACATCCTCAACTGTTGCCATGGCTCTCTGAATTCTTACGTGGAAGGACATTCAGAGTCAGGGTTGGGGAAGCAAGTTCTAGTGTTTGCCATGCCCACAGCGGTGTCCCCCAGCGTTCGGTTCTGGGTCCATTGCTGTTTCTTATGTTTATAAAGGACCTGGTTCCTCTTCTTGAGGATCCCTGCTACATCTTCGCAGATGACTTGAAGCTAGTCAGTAGGGGAAACCGAGCGACATTGGCTAAGGACATCATCACTGTGGTGAATTGGTCAAGCCAATGGGACCTACCTCTAAATGCCAACAAATGTCAACTATTGACTAGTAGTGATAGCGGAATTGCAGTTCAGTCTCCTGTGGGATCTCTATCATTGCGGTGTACTGACGAAGCCCGTGATCTAGGTGTCATCCTAACGAACAATTTTAAGCCTTCGGCACAGTGTCGCCATGCTGCCAATAAAGCACGACACGAGTTATTTCGTCTTAGGAGGGCGCTGAGTAACACTAAAGCAGAAGTATTCTTGCCCTTATATAAAGCAGTGGTTAGGTCACATTTGGAGTATTGTGTTCAGGCCTGGTCACCGTACCTCCGAAGTGACATCATTTGTTTAGAAAAGATTCAGAAACATGCGACCAGGATGATTGAAGGTCAACAAGGGAAGTCTAACGAAGATCGTCTAAGTAGCTTAGGATTATTTTCCTTGGAACGGCGTAGGTTGAGAGGGGATTTGATAGAGACGTTTAAAATCATTAAGGGACTTAGTGGTATTAGTTCCACCAATCTGTTTGAGTTGGCTATGTCAGACCATCTGCGCGGGCATCGCCTGAAGTTCAAACATCACAGAGCTCGTTTGAACTTCAGGGCAAAGTTTTTTACGAACCGAGTAGTTAACTTCTGGAATAAACTTCCTCCTTATTTAATGGAGTCTGAGACCGTAGAAGCCTTCAAAAGGGGTTTAGACAATCGTTGGTCTATCCTTTTTCCAGAGGTATTGTAGTTGTACTGAAATATTTAGTATTTTGATGCTGGCATATGACAGTGCAAAGATTGCTCTTGTTCTTGCTTCATTCCATTGCAGAAGCAGGAAGAGACAATCCAACGTCGAAGTGCCGGGGGCCGCTTCACTTACCGGCACAAGAACTGGACGCTCGTTAGGCGGAAGCCTCTATCGTCCGTCTGACCTGACCTGACCTGAACTCCTTATGTTTATAGCTTCCCGGTCTGATGTAACGCTTGACCTATGTTGTCCTAACCTCCTCCGGAGCTAAACTTCATGGCGCAACCTACAATAAAGAATACTTCCTAAATACAACGCCAAAAGTTATATTATACAACACGGGGACGTTTATTACGGTTTCTGACAAGGGAATGTTTTAACACACACCATGTCAGATTCAGATTCAGATGGACTGGAACTATAAGAAAATCCCTTGAGTGTTCCTTCTCGAGCAAATCGTTGAGCAGTTACTTTTAATTACAAACAAGTTTGCTTATATGCAGCGTTCCTCTGCCATGGTAATCTACTCCAACGAAAGTTTGAAATCCCTATGTGTTTCTACGAACGTGGACTGTGCGTTTTCCAAACGCCATATTATAAAAACAGTTCGACAAACTTCTTGATAGTTGAAGCGATTGTTTACCAAAATATGGTGCCGGAAGGAAGCTCGCATAATAAAAGAGCAAACAGAGATATGTTTTGCATGAACCTCCATGCTCGTACGAAAGTTATATCAAGGATCCAGTACAGTCTCTACCAACTACTTTTTGCAGCTCGGCAGAATTTCGTTGCAAGATACTTGGCTCCACCTAGAAGTGGCTAATGCTGTTGTACCTGCTGACGACTTTATTTGCAATCTGGGTGGCCGCCCATGCACTTGCCGGAATTGGGTGTTGGAGTACGTACTTAGCTTAATCATTATGGGTGTGATGAAACGAGACGCATTTTTGGGTTCCCTACACAAGTTACTAACTACTTAGTCCTACAATTAATGTCGAGTTGTCTGAGTGCTTTTCACTTACTACTGTTAGGTAATATCTTTATAGCAATAAATAAATAAAGGCTTTCTTCCAGACAGTGCATGACTTACCTAAAAAGCATGAAGGAAATAATATAGACGCACAAAATAATACTTGAACATGAATGTGGCAATATAAACACTACATCCTGGAGTTGTTACACGTATATATGTAAGTGTTGGGGTGAGTACTCTTGCGTAAATTTGGTACCTTTATTTTAAAGTTGTGTTTGTGTTCGGTGAATGCGCCAATCTAGGGAGGAGTCAATTATTCCCTTTGAAGTGGCTAACATTCTTGAATGGGGCGCAATCTTCAGGAAAGGCGGAAAGCAGTGACAATACGTAGAGTTGTGTCACATCTGCCTAAAATTGAGAAGGCAAAGTTAGCGATGAATTTACTGCAACCGTCATTAAACACCTTTACATTTCTTTAGGTAGTTTCGACGGAGTTTTTAATAGTCTTGTACCACTTTTCTCACCAATCTGAGATTACGGAAGGTCATACATTTACCTGCCTGGTTAAACGTAACCACTCATCTGGTCTTCCTTAATAATATGAAGTAGTTCTCTGTATGCATTTGGAATCCGATTAGCAGTTCCGGTACTTCAGTCATCAAAATTCTCCCGCAGTCTATAGTAAGACGAACTACTAGGATATCACTCGCTGCAATGATGGAAAGTTCGGGTACACACAATGCTCTATAAAACATATGGACTGATTTCGTGACATGGCATGACCATGCCAGTTTTGAGGGTGTCTCATTGAGTTAGGAAATAAGCTATTTGCTCATTTATGTATGGAAATTAACAACTGGATTCGTAGAATGTTTGAATCCACAGCATTTAGTGTATGCTTTGGTCCTGACGAATTTAATTATTGCGGTAACTTAAATACTTATATGAATTTCTATTATGACATTTGCTCCCCATTAGGTAATTCCCTGCATCCGCGCTGGCAGCTTCTGACCCCACTTGAAACGACTGCGCGTGGTTAAAGCGAAAGCATCGGCAGAAAATGACCGCGCCTCTGTTAAATTGCCTATTGTTCGTACAAGGGAGGAGCTACATAGATTTAACCAAGTTTACATCCAGTCTAGTATTGGGAACAGCATTTTGTGCAACCTGTGTAGGTTGATGATCCAGAGGAACTGCTCGAATTCCGCACTGCTTCAATGCAAACATAAAGGAATTAAACAAGGGGTTGCGTAACTGCAATAGTACGTTAGCCCCAGAGCCTTCTTATTTCTAAGTTGTGTGTTATTTGAACTCATCGCCCCGTACTAACGTTGCAGTTGTGGATAATTTACCAAAACGCCTATGTTCCGGTAAAAGCAGCGGTCTGGATTAGTTATTTCCCATCGTGCTAAAAGAATGTGCTAACCTTTTGTCAACGCCTCTTGCGACGCTATACACCATATGTAGACAGCAACACAAAATCGCCGCCCACTGGAGAAGTGTCCATATAACACCAAGACCAATCAGGGACCCCATAATTTTTGACCTATCGCATGGACTTCATTTGCCTTGAAGGTTCTCGGGAATATCAATGTTAACTTGATACCGCCCAAACTAGCTTCATGGAGTCTCTTCAATTCGCATGTCGCAATTCAGGGTATTGCTTGATGCAGTGACCCTTCCAGTATATTCAGGTACACTATTTAACTGAGAAATAAAACAGCTCGCATACGTTTCTTGCAGTTTTCAATGCTTGTGGCTTTGTAAACCATGTATTGTTGCCGAAAGCACTTATTCTATAAATGCATTTCTCCTTTGTTCATTTCCTAACTACTTATTTTGCCGTACGCACTCTGACTACCCGACTTAGTGGTGGACGCTCCTCCCCACTAATCAACCTATCCAGTGTCCTTCAGGGAGCAATTATATCGCCATTTCACTTCTACTTATGTGTGCTTAATAACGGCACCAACAACAGCTACCTTACAAAAATACTTAGACGACCTATGTTGTGTATACGTCCAGCATGCATGGGGGCTAGTCTAGTCTTGCGCGTACACCCAACCCAACACACACAAGTGTATGCTTGCTTGTTTCCCTATGGCTTCAAATTTCCACTTGCATCACCACATGAACTATCATAGTTAGCTTCGTTCCAAGTTACAGTGGATTGTTTACTGGAGCGGACCTTGTTACTTTAGTTGTGCCTGTGACATCGTACAAATCAACAGCTTACTGGGATAAAATTTCGATCCGCCAATTTTTCACTCCGGCTGCAGAAACATCAGAACCCCCTACATGTCTGCTCCAGTACACGTCATCTGTTGCCTTTTGCCTCATGTTGCCTTTATACTGGTATCATGTTGACGCTGTTGCAAGAGCTGAAACTTTTCGTTATCCTAGCTAATAAAATGGGCCAAAGTCAACTTTAGGTGAACGTAGGTTTTACGCAACTTAGTAAGCACACAAGGCATTCTCCAAGCCTTTAAAATAAATGGACGGCGCGAAGGTGGGTTATATAAACATCAAGTGGGGAAATCCTTAAGCTTATCAACAGGGTAACCAGCTGTCGCTTGCAACAGCTTTATTTTGTTAAGGAGATGAAAATGCGTGTTTTGCATTAGCCGAGTGTTCGGGTTTCGTAGAGAATGTTTAACCTCGGCTTTATACTGTACATTATGACTTCTAGCTAGCAAGAAATTGCGTAGTCCATTAGAATGCTATGTACAAGTGTAGCGCGCAAGTGGCTGCAGGAAAGCAAAGCGTGTATTGTCATAGAAGTGCACTAAACAACGACACAAACCCATGCGGATTTGAACCGTATTACATTTCCACGACGCACAGAGGATGAACACTGTTGAGACGCTCATTCCACGTGCCTGCGACGTTGAGCTTGGTAACAATCCCCAAGTTTTATCCCGGAACCTCCGCTTTTCTATATCCCATTCTGGCCAGCCAGTATTCGTTCAAACGTTGCATAAGTCTTCGCAGTTTTAGTGTAGGCCTTAATGCACTGACTAAACAAACCTAGTTGCAACGGTCTCTCGCTCATTTACTTCGCACCGACCACCGTGACGTTAACAATGAACGTTCGGATGAGTAAAGGCTTTGTCCGCATTACCTCAAGAACCTTGCTGGCTTCTCCACTATTCATCAATACGTCTCTGATCCCGACCCTGTCAGTCCCTATCGCGCTAACAATCATTAATCCTTCTTTAAGATTTCGGCCAACTCTTCTTACCCTTTTCTGCTCTAGTCTCGACTGAGCAGTCCCCTGCTTGCTTACGGCTTCTAGACTACCTACTAAAACAACGTAGGCATCGCATACACAAGGAACCGTTTCACTTACCTCGAGAGTCTGCTACACTTGTTCACCCTTTATTGTTATAACCTCAGTTCCTTCCTTAATTGATATCACAATGTGCCGACTAATCCAATGTCTTCGAAATCGTCTCTTGCGCTTTGACGTCGTTTAGAATTTTAAGCCGATATCTGTCATGCAGCAGCTAACCCAGCGATCTGTTCACATTAATGCGTGAGCATGGTTGACTTTCCCAAGCTTTACCACCAAAGCCTTTTCATCCCGACTTTGTCCTTTCATCTCGCGCTCTTTGTCCTCACTTCAAACGTACGAACAACCCTTAGTTCCCTGCCCTGATCTAACCACATGGGACAAGACCCTGACTTCTGACCGCTTCTAGACTACAGCGGCGCACACGAGCTATGCTCTACTACTCAACTCAATATTTCCTAGCCTCTTAGAGCCTGTTAGACTTGTTCCCATTTTATATCTTTTGCTTCTTTCATCCCTAACCTGTCCAATCCTGCTGAGCCACTTAATTTATCTTTTTAAACGATTACCAATTATGCAAGGCAAACCTACGCATCCATTCACTTATCCACGGGAGCCTTGTTGCTCTCCAAATGTTATCACCGTAGACTATTCCATCTATAGCATTTACCGTAAAGTTGCATAAAAGGTCCACCATTTTGCAATAAAAGGCCAAAACGTTGCAAAACCATGTGCGATCCGCCAGTCGCCCAGAGCCAATCCTCTGACCTTAAGTGTGTTTTCATTAGCCTTATGCCAAGGTTCGGTGGGTTAGTCCGAAGAGGTGAGCGCGCTGCCAGCTGACTGGGTGAGATTTGCAAAAATCATTAGAGGTATGTACTTCGGCGGTGCAACAGGCTTGTATCCACCCCCTCACGTCCGAAACGGGGAAGCACCATTGGTCTGAGAACAATGAACATCTGGAACCTGAGCGCACGACCGAAACCATATCTGTGATATTAAGGTCGTCGGCCTGCCTTCTCGCGTTCGACAAAATATCTCATCAGACCTCCGTGATCGAGTTTTCCACGCATTCGTCAATGATGGGGACTGGCAGTTTGTGGCACCCGTGAACAACGTCAATTGTCAAACAGTTTACTCCCAGATTCATCGTGCCCTTGAGCAGGAGCCGAGTATTAGGCAGGCGCGCGGTAGCAAGCGGAAACTGTAGGAGGAAGACGTAGATGACATTCTGGTTTGGATCGCAAAGGACTCAATCCTTTATTCAATAAATAAATCAACGGCAGTACAGCAGCCGGTTAAACTGTTGCTTCGCTGCCATACAACCATGAAGACCTATGAAATAATGAATAAGAAGAGGCAGAGAAGGGGGACTTACCGGAAACCTGAATGCCCTAAACAAATATTCAGGGTCAAGGTGCCTACAACTTATGTAGACCACATACCGTCACAAACAGGTGGCTATCGTGCAAATATAGGGCGTCATCGGCGGGACAGCTTCCTTGCGGCCTTCACTGCCACGCGTCATAATCAGCCATTACCGCGCAGATAACGCAGAACCAAACAACTTTAAACTGGCAATCCGATTAGGAGAAGGCAGCAGACGCGCCACTGGTGGCGATTGCGAGCCATGTTCTGTAAAGTCACGAGCCCAGCACAAGGCGAGTCACATGGACTCCAGCCCGGAAGGCGAGATGGACCAACGGAACCCAGTTTGGTGGTCCGTGACTTCATTTCCTGCTGCTAAGTCTACTTCTGTCGACCTCGAGCCTGGCGTCACCCTACATGTGGCAGACTAAACAAGGCCCTCCTAGGTAAGCGGTGACCAGGCATACGTAGCACGTGCCCGAGCCAACGCAACTTATTCAGTGCTATCTGTTGTTCTAGGAAGCTAACATGACTATCACCACCTAGTACTCGCCTACGCAGAGCATTGTTGCGGACACGCTGGTGCCATCCGACACAAGAAATGCTTCGCAGACAACGATGATCAAAGACTTGAAGGCGCCTCAGATTTTCAGACCGAAAGGGCCAAGTCTCACTACCATACAGCAGAACGGCCCTCACTGCGGCCATGTGTACACGGCCTCTCAGACGGAGGGAAACTCCCTTCTGTCGGCAAAGATGCCGCAGGTGCAAGAAGGCAGTTCTGGCTTTTGCAGTACGTGAGCTGACGTCAGTTTCTATGCGCCCACAGTTTCTGATGCAGCTGCCAAGATAAGTGAAATGAGCAACCACTTCGAGTTTCTCGTATAACAAACCTTAAGGGGTCATCAAGTGGTTGGTGGTCCTGCAGCAACACTTTGCACTTTGAAAGTGCGAAGTGCATACCAAATAATGGGACCATTCTAGACAGGCTATTCAAAGTTGATTATGTCACCGCAGCATCGTCGAAAAGTAAGATGATATCGTCCGCATAATCTAGATCCACTAACCTTTCACCAGGTAGCACTTCAACGTCTTCATCGTGAGATTTCGCAAGTAAATACTCCATGATATAATCCACGACGGAATTGTACAAAAATGGGGAAATCGGGCAACCCTGACGAACGCCACTTGTGGTCAGAAAGCTATCCGATATGCCGCCGTAGACTCTGATATATCTGAGTATAGAGCACGAAGGATATTCACATATTTCGTGGGAACACCTTACCGCGCAAGTAGTTCGAACAGAATCGATCGATCGACTGGATCGAACGCACTCATGAAATCAAGGAACACAGCAATTCTCGGTCTACAGTATGCGTGGCGCTGCCCTAAAACACGCCGCGAAGTGAGTATATGGTCTATACATCTACCTCCTGGGCGGAAGCTGGCCTGCTCTTCACTAATCCGAGGTTTCCGTTTCGCAGAGAGGCGAAGAACGAGAATAGAGGCCGGTATATTTGTCACAAACGGCGTTAGTCCAATACCCCTGTGGTTAGAACAGTTTGCGCGACTGAACATCTTGTAGATTGCCACTATAATCGATTCGCTCCAATTAGCCGGGACATTCTTCATTTCAGATACCTTCGAATAGGGAGGCCAGTGCTTTGCGGATGACCTCACCGCCAGCATTTACTAGGGAAGATAGTCTGGAATCCACGCCAGCGGCACGAAGACAATTATGGTTAGTGAGGACGCAAATCTTAAAATACAGGAAATGCGAGTAGGACACCGGCAGCAGTAAACAAGGAAATTTCGAAGTCAAAAACAGCACTGCAACTGAAATAATGGCAAAGCTGTACACATCGATACTGAAAACGCTGTGTCCTGTACGCGGTGTAGACAACTGTCGGTACTCGTGGAAATGCAACAACCTTTCCACAGTGAACTCATGGAACAAGAGTGCGAGCTAGGAAATGCATCACATAGTAAGTGTGAACGGCAGTGTTATTATTTACGTATCCTTGTGCGTTGAGGATATCTTCCGAGTGGGTTGTTTATAGTGTTACGAGGTTCGCACGGCTGTAGTTTGAAAACTGTAAATGTGAGAAATTTTCCGTTTCGAACGCTATATTTCCTGAGCTCAGGTAGATGGCAGCGATGAATTAAAAATTCGCTCGTCTTTATCCCATGTTCGGTCAGTACAACGGTTAACAAGGTAGAATCATTTCGATAAACGCTATAAAAGTTGAAGTAACGGATTCTTACGCACCCAAGCCTTGTTGAGAGACCATGCGCCGTACATAATCAGGATGCTTGGCAGAAGTTCGAACTTAAGCGACAGGCGATGACAATTGTCCAAATGGCACCGGGATTCAAGCGATGTTCCATTATCGTGACACTTGATCATCCTGTGAACAGTGTACGCTCAGTGTAACACTGGGCAAACGGGATGGCCAACGTTTTGACGGACGGGGTTTCAGACACTGGGTGCACATCTAAAAAAGTTCCACGAGGAAAAATAGGCCAGGAAAATGGATTCGAACCGGTAACCTTATGATGGCAAGCCAGGCGTGCAGACCATTCAGGCACCATGCATTTCGATCATTTTCAGGTTAGCAAGCAGTTTCGCACTGTACATTTTGTACAGTGCACAATGACGAATCAGGTTTCACGGGTAAATTACATGTGCTTGACTAGTCCTGTGGGATAGCTGGAGGAAAACTTAAAATTTGTAAGATTATGGAATAGGTATATCGTTATTTAAAGCGTTTGCCGAGTTAAATGCACAACGGCTTAACGAAATTTCTAAGTGGCAGTGTGATGCGCACACGCACAATATTATAGAAAGCTGTTAAATTTCAGTAAGTGCGTGAAAAATAAAATAGGAAAATTCAACTCTTCCTCGTTTGTTTTTTCATTTGACGGAAGTGACAAGTTGACCTAATTTTCCTACATCTAGTCTTAGCACATTGATTCTAATACCAGTTTCCTCACCGCCACGTTGCGGAGAGGGCTATTGAGCGCATGGTTAGTTTTGCGTTGTTTTGTGCTCTAAATGGAACGGACTAATTCATGCAACACAAGTTTGAAAGCGGTTTGGCAAGGCATTTCTAAAAAGTGTTTAGCGAAGGATAACTTGAGCCGGAAGGACATTCCAGACATGGGACGCACGGAAGGGGAAAACGCTTCGTCGACAATCAAGTCGACTGTAGTTCGTAGCCAGTTTGATCTGATGACCTCTTAGGTTGGGATTTCGGCTCAGTTGAAACAGCTTGCATCATTGGTGAATTGTTTTCGTCAATATTAAGTAAACCAGGATTAGGTCTCCTCGCTGGCGTCCATATTCACCAGTGTACCACCTCAGGTACTGCAGTCTGTGTTGCTAAGTTTGATGACCGATTAACCAGTTTGGTCGCTCTAGATTGTGGGGTTTCAAGTGCATCGACGTCGCGGTTGCGCCAGGAACGCCATGCCCTGATCGCATATTCCACGTGGGGTATCGCGTAGGCGTTCAGAATTTACGAAAAGATTGATGGCTTAAAAGCGTCGATAGCACTCCGTAAGAGTTCAAGCTGTCGACTAGCTCTTTTTGCTGCCTTTTCAGCCTGTCTCAAACAACCAAGGTCGTCCTGCACGCTCAAGTCGAGGTTGTCTACTTGGGAAGCACGTTGTAACTGCGGGTCCCCAAGTCGATATTCAAACATAAGCTGATGGCTTATGCTTACAATTTTGTATTTAGTGACGTTGAACTGGAGCAGGATGCCGGGTGACCACGCATAGCCCTGTCGAGATGCTTTGCAATGCCTTGTGATCATTCCATGTCCTCTTATCCTGTCAAATTTTGATCTCATGCGTAAATGGTAAAAAATTCTATTGCATTACATTGCCAAGGTCGTTAATGTACGTAAGGTATAAACGTGGCCCCAGTACCAGTCCTTGAGGCATGCTCTACTGGACGTCAATTGGGTCGGAAAAGGGAGCTGCCGACTCTCACATTCTGCCGACGTGGAGAGTGAAAGTTGCCCATCAAACCGAGTACACGATCACCGATTCCCTAGCTTCGAAGCATGTGCAGGGGAATGCGGTGGTCCAAAGAATCTACTACTTTCGAATAGTCGAGGTGGATAACGTCAACTCCCTCTCTAGCATCTACTGCCCCTGTCAGCTTGCTCTGGTTAGCAGCAAGATTGTAGTGCAGAATCGATTTCGGCGGAATCGGTGTCACTGTGACACTAGAAGGTTGTTGCTCCCAAGGTATCCCATGAGCGCCCCTGCAATTATGGATTCCATTATTTTGGATAAAACAGGGATGGGTGTAATAGGACGGTAGTTCGCAGGCTACGAACCATTACCACGTTTGTAAATCGGCGTGCCTAGTCCATGTTTCCACACTATTAGAACCTGCATTTCGTCGAGGCAACGTTGCAAGAACCGCGCTGATGGTTCGGCAAGGTTCATGGCCGCTGTTTTCAATGACTTCGGTTTGACGTCGTCCATGCCAGATGAGCTGCGCAACCGCAATGACATTAGCCTATTCATCACATTGACTGTCGTGAACGATACGCATCTTAAGTCTGGTGGCGATGGAAGTTGTGTACAAACAGATGAAATAATGTTTCACCCTGAAAAGTATGGATGAAGTGTTGGCGGAGCTTCTTGACTACAGCTTTTGCGGGTTGTGCAGGGCCATCAGTCGCATGTATAACCGGGATCCCGCGCTGCACACTGCTGAGCTTGTTGATTTATCTATATAGAACTTGGGATTTGTATTGAATGTTTAGGCTAAGTTCCGTTGTTGCTAAAGTTTGTTACCGAGGATCAAATTGACGCAGTGGCTTTGTTGGGTTAGGTAAGCACCATTGGGTCAGGTTATTTGGACAGGCTTTGTAAGCGCCAGGCTAAATCCTTTAAGCCCATGCTTTTTCTAGTACGGCTCCTCAGGAAGGAATTCACTTGCTTCGGGGGAGTGACGTTGCTTTCGAACGCTTTTGCCATTGCCTCAGTGAATTACGTGACGAACAACATCCAGGCGATATTGGGTAACTTTTCGACCAGGAAGGAATAGTGGACGTTTTGAATGTTAAAACAACCGTAAAATCCAAGGTGGAAAAATACTGAAACAGCATGTTTTCCTGTACACTAAAAGGGCCTCCCCCTAAAAGGCTGAACAATGGAAACCTACGATAGAGCTGTTAGTGGGGGTAAACGGAACGTGAGGATATGTGCGAATCTTTGCATGGGCTTGAGCAAAGTCTTCCAAGGCGGGTTGTGCAGCAGAGTTCGCTAAGTCCAGCTACTGTTATTTATTATTTATGATCATCATGTGGACCAGAGTACCTCATCGGTGGGCCGTCGGGACGGTCTGAACAGACTGCAAAAAACTGGCTAGTCCAGAAAAAAGCCGACAGCATCTTCTCTTCACTGCAGCCCCGACGGTGCGCTTGGGAGGTGTCACTCCCCCACAGCCATTTACTCCAGGCTCCTCGTCCCACGAAGAAATACGGACGTCTTCGTTCCATGAAGAAATCCAGCGTCCTGGTTGGCAACGCCTAGTCAGGCGGGTTTTGACCAACCCTTTCATGACTGTCTGCGGCCGAGGGCGACTGGCTGTTACTAGGGTGTGGAGGAAGGCCTTAGAGCGGGTGGCGAGTCACGCGGAGGTTGCCTTGAACCAATTCGCGCGTCAATCGAGCCTCGCGTCGGAGGTTACAGCGGTTGAGTTGCTTTGAAGGTAGAACTCACAGGGATGGGAAATAATAGTTCAATAGTGTATGATGGGATAAAAAGCATTGGCTTTACAAGACCCATAGGATGGTAAATGCAAAATAAATAAAAATCATTAGATTCCGACATGGAACTGAAATGCCACTAGTCTAAACCTAGTACATCACACCACAATGTGTTGTTTGCCACTCAGATGAATGTCAAACAATTGTTTGAAGGCTGTAATGTTCAGGGCGTTTACCACATGCGTTGGCAAGTCATTTCATTGTGGACAGATTCTAAGAGAGTAAAAATATTTTCTACAGTCTAATCGGGAGTGTTGGATTATCCGCTTGAGGTTATGACCTCTCAATCGCTTATATGAGGCTAGGGTGAGCAGCGATTTGCACGGGTGATCGCGTTCCGTTAATATCCGGTATGCGAGAATGAGATCTCCGCGTAGTCGTCGGTATTCGGAGTAAAACATTCCGATTAAACTGAGACGCACTTCATAATTGAGACCAGATAATCCGCGTGTTGCCTTCGTAGCTCTTCGTTGGGGCTGCTCTAAGAGATGAATGTCCCGTTTTAACCATGGGCACCAAGCCTGGACGGCATGTTCGACGTGGGGACGGATATAGGAGTTGACAAGCATGGGTACCAGCCGTCGTTCAAAAACACCAAAAGCTCGCCTCAAAAGTCTCAGATTCATGTTTGCCACGTTTGCTGCTTTCGAAAATTGGATCGAATTCCCCAGACTTTCTTGCACAATGATACCTAAGTCTCTTTCTGTGGTCACGCGCCGTAAAACGTACTGCCCCAAGAGGTACGTGTTGGTAAGATTGCTGCGCAATGACAGTAGGTGACACTTGGCAGGATTCAGGGGGAGGTGGTTTATATCTGCCCATTTGTTGATTCGATCCAAATCATTCTGGAGGAGGGCACAGTCTGATGTTGAGCGAATAACTCTCCAGATTTTTGCGTCATCTGCAAAAATTTGCATCGAGGATTGAATATTATCCGGGAGGTCGTTAATGTAGACCAGAAATAGGGGTGGACCAAGGACGGATCCTTGAGGAACACCGCTGAAGATGCAGAGGGTTTCCGAGAGGGCATCGGCGACTCTGACCTTGATCGTTCTGTCATGCAAATATGCTGCTAGCCAGGTGAGTAGGAAACCGTGGATACCGTAGGCACGAAGCTTATGAAGCAGAGCTAAGTGATTGACTCTGTCGAATGACTTCGAAAAGTCTAGGTAAATCACATCATGGGGGATCCTTCATCAAGCGCTCTGGTTCATGAATCCCGAGAAAGAAGCAGATTTGTGAGGCAAGATCGTTTGCGCGTAAAGCCGTGTTGGAGATGAGAAATTAGCTTCAGACTCTCAAAATATCGTGTAATTTCATCTGCAACTAACGATTCCATCACTTTTGATAAAACAGGGAGAAGAGTAATGGGTCGGTAGTTGGCAGGATCCGATGGCTTACCTCCTTTGTATATCAGAGTGACTATCCCGCTTTTCCACTCAGACGGAAGTGTTTGGGAATTGAGTAGACTTTGGAAAAAGCTTGCGAGATGTGCTGCTATGGTAGGAGCAAGAATTTTAAGAACGTTGGGTCTGATCTTGTCGACTACTGGAGCGCTATTTTCTCTTAGAGACCGTAATTTGCTAGCGACAGCTGCTGAGGTAAAAGTGACAGTTGATATGCCGACCACGTTGGGTGAATGCTGGTTTGGCAAAGGTTCTATGGCGTTTGCAGTCACTGTGCCAAACTGCAGAAGTAATGCGTTCGCAGCATCCACAGCAGTAGTCGTTAGGCCACCATCCGTCTTGAGTGGTGGTATTCCTGTTTTAACTTTCCTTCTGCTGGTCACGAACCTGTACAGCAGTTTTGTATTGTTCGTGAATTTAAGTACCATGTTTTTTTGCCATTCGTACTTATCGGATCTTATCAGTGATGTGCAATAGTTCCTCACTATTTTGCAATGCTCCCAGGTGGCGTCGCAATTGTTCAGCGCATATTGTCTCCAGATCTCGTCCCTGGTGCTAATCCATTTACGCTTTCTGCTTCGGATCCAGGTGTTGGTCCGGCGCCGCACTCATAAAGGTATGACTTTAGAGGCTGCTTGCGTGACACAGCTAATTTTGTCTTTTAGTTCGTTCCACGCGTCGTCTGCCGTGCTCTGCAGATTGAGGGTCCCAGTTGACGGTTGTCGCTAGGCTGTGAAGCACGGAATAGTTGGTTATAGTTCGTCGGTTTTCATGTCTGATTTCAGTAGTATTGGCGTAACACATAGGCAAAATTTAACACTGAGTGGTCATTGTTGCCTAATGGTGGATCGTATGAAATTGTCTCAATCATCAACTCTTCGTTGGTTAGGATTAAATCCAGAAGCGATGGCTTATTTGAACCGCGGTGTCTAGTTGGTCGGTGCACGTGGTTGTACAGAGCTGCTGTATCCATAAACCCGAGAACCTTTGATTTGAAGTAAGGACCACTAGAAGTCGCTGAGACAATTGATGGTACATTAAATAGCTGTAACTGAAACCTGGCTCTCCAATGACATGCTGGACACGGAAATCGAAATCAGTGATATATCAGTTATTCGCAATGATCGTGCATCTCGCGGTGGCGGCGTTGCTCGGTACTATCGGAATTGTCTGAGATGTGAGGCTATTAACGAACGTCACCTTGCTGTCTCCGACGCTCTGTTTTGCCGAATGCAGCTAAATGGCCGATGTGGTGAACCTTCGAAGAAGACGTGGGATGCTTGTCTGTTGGCACTTGTCTACAGGCCACCGAACTCCACCGCAGACCGAGATGACATTCTGTTAAACGCGCTTCATTATGCAGTTTCTCAAAAGTACTCAAACTGTCTAATCATGGGTGATTTTAATGTACCCTCAATTGTCTCAGCGACTTCTAGTGGTCCTTACTTCAAATCAAAGATGCTCGAGTTTATGGATACAGCAGCTCTGTACAACCACGTGCACCGACCAACTAGACACCGCGGTTCAAATAAGCCATCGCTTCTGGATTTAATCCTAACCAACGAAGAGTTGATGATTGAGACAATTTCATACGATCCACCATTAGGCAACAGTGACCACTCAGTGTTAAATTTTGCCTATGTGTTACGCCAATACTACTGAAATCAGACATGAAAACCGACGAACTATAACCAACTATTCCGTGCTTCACAGCCTAGCGACAACCGTCAACTGGGACCTCAATCTGCAGAGCACGGCAGACGACGCGTGGAACGAACTAAAAGACAAAATTAGCTGTGTCACGCAAGCAGCCTCTAAAGTCATACCTTTATGAGTGCGGCGCCGGACCAACACCTGGATCCGAAGCAGAAAGCGTAAATGGATTAGCACCAGGGACGAGATCTGGAGACAATATGCGCTGAACAATTGCGACGCCACCTGGGAGGCATTGCAAAATAGTGAGGAACTATTGCACATCACTGATAAGATCCGATAAGTACGAATGGCAAAAAAACATGGTACTTAAATTCACGAACAATACAAAACTGCTGTACAGGTTCGTGACCAGCAGAAGGAAAGTTAAAACAGGAATACCACCACTCAAGACGGATGGTGGCCTAACGACTACTGCTGTGGATGCTGCGAACGCATTACTTCTGCAGTTTGGCACAGTGACTGCAAACGCCATAGAACCTTTGCCAAACCAGCATTCACCCAATGTGGTCGGCATATCAACTGTCACTTTTAACTCAGCAGCTGTCGCTAGCAAATTACGGTCTCTAAGAGAAAATAGCGCTCCAGTAGTCGACAAGATCAGACCCAACGTTCTTAAAATTCTTGCTCCTACCATAGCAGCACATCTCGCAAGCTTTTTCCAAAGTCTACTCAATTCCCAAACACTTCCGTCTGAGTGGAAAAGCGGGATAGTCACTCTGATATACAAAGGAGGTAAGCCATCGGATCCTGCCAACTACCGACCCATTACTCTTCTCCCTGTTTTATCAAAAGTGATGGAATCGTTAGTTGCAGATGAAATTACACGATATTTTGAGAGTCTGAAGCTAATTTCTCATCTCCAACACGGCTTTACGCGCAAACGATCTTGCCTCACAAATCTGCTTCTTTCTCGGGATTCATGAACCAGAGCGCTTGATGAAGGATCCCCCATGATGTGATTTACCTAGACTTTTCGAAGTCATTCGACAGAGTCAATCACTTAGCTCTGCTTCATATGCTTCGTGCCTACGGTATCCACGGTTTCCTACTCACCTGGCTAGCAGCATATTTGCATGACAGAACGATCAAGGTCAGAGTCGCCGATGCCCTCTCGAAAACCCTCTGCATCTCCAGCGTTGTTCCTTAAGGATCCGTCCTTGGTCCCCTCCATTTTCTGGTCTACATTAAACACCTCCCGGATAATATTCATTCCTCGATGCAAATTTTTGCAGATGACGCAAAAAACTGGAGAGTTATTCGCTCAACATCAGACTGTGCCCTCCTCCAGAATGATTTGGATCGAATCAACAAATGGGCAGATATAAACCACCTCCCCCTGAATCCTGCCAAGTGTCACCTACTGTCATTGCGCAGCAATCTTACCAACACGTACCTCTTGGGGCAGTACGTTTTACGGCGCGTGACCACAGAAAGAGACTTAGGTATCATTGTGCAAGAAAGTCTGGGGAATTCGATCCAATTTTCGAAAGCAGCAAACGTGGCAAACATGAATCTGAGACTTTTGAGGCGAGCTTTTGGTGTTTTTGAACGACGGCTGGTACCCATGCTTGTCAACTCCTATATCCGTCCCCACGTCGAACATGCCGTCCAGGCTTGGTGCCCATGGTTAAAACGGGACATTCATCTCTTAGAGCAGCCCCAACGAAGAGCTACGAAGGCAACACGCGGATTATCTGGTCTCAATTATGAAGTGCGTCTCAGTTTAATCGGAATGTTTTACTCCGAATACCGACGACTACGCGGAGATCTCATTCTCGCATACCGGATATTAACGGAACGCGATCACCCGTGCAAATCGCTGCTCACCCTAGCCTCATATAAGCGATTGAGAGGTCATAACCTCAAGCGGATAATCCAACACTCCCGATTAGACTGTAGAAAATATTTTTACTCTCTTAGAATCTGTCCACAATGAATGACTTGCCAACGCATGTGGTAAACGCCCTGAACATTACAGCCTTCAAACAATTGTTAGACATTCATCTGAGTGACAAACAACACATTGTGGTGTGATGTACTAGGTTTAGACTATTGGCATTTCAGTTCCATGTCGGAATCTAATGATTTTATTTATTTTGCATTTACCATCCTATGGGTCTTGTAAAGCCAATGCTTTTTATCCCATCATACACTATTGAACTATTATTTCCCATCCCTGTGAGTTCTACCTTCAAAGCAACTCAAACCGCTGTAACCTCCGACGCGAGGCTCGATTGACGCGCGAATTGGTTCAAGGCAACCTCCGCGTGACTCGCCACCCGCTCTAAGGCCTTCCTCCACACCCTAGTAACAGCCAGTCGCCCTCGGCCGCAGACAGTCATGAAAGGGTTGGTCAAAACCCGCCTGACTAGGCGTTGCCAACCAGGACGCTGGATTTCTTCATGGAACGAAGACGTCCGTATTTCTTCGTGGGACGAGGAGCCTGGAGTAAATGGCTGTGGGGGAGTGACACCTCCCAAGCGCACCGTCGGGGCTGCAGTGAAGAGAAGATGCTGTCGGCTTTTTTCTGGACTAGCCAGTTTTTTTGCAGTCTGTTCAGACCGTCCCGACGGCCCACCGATGAGGTACTCTGGTCCACATGATGATCATAAATAATAAATAACAGTAGCTGGACTTAGCGAACTCTGCTGCACAACCCGCCTTGGAAGACTTTGCTCAAGCCCATGC
>CALYDF020003821.1:0-25993 GCA_944474145.2 Dicrocoelium dendriticum
GACAGACGTAATAGAGGGCAGTGCACGTCGAAAGACAGCATTGTTTTCATCATCATTATCTAGTCGCAGGTCTTCGAGATTTTGTAAAAATTGCTGGGGCATTATTTATGGAATATTGCGATCCACAGGTCAGATTTTTGAGGCGTCTCACATATTATCTTTTCACCAAGCTGTAGGTAGGATGTTCCTGGTAGTGACACGATCCGGTGGTAACGGTGCATCAATCTTTGTGTAACCTTTGGGAGTCCATAGCATTGCGCTACGCTCGAGTCACGGGCTCTCATTCCTACTCGCTCTTCTCCTTCGTGATTTTGGTTCTTTTCTTGAAGTTGTTTTCAATGTTCTGTTTCAACTTATTTGTCAGCTGCGACGTGGATCGGTGTCAATGCACTTGTAGGTCGTTGTGTTGTTCAAGAGACGTAAAGATTCTCAGTGTAATCCGCTTTATTATCCATTATAACAATCATCCGTCCCTTATCTGCCGGCAGGATGATGCTCGTTTCGTCAGACTTCAAGATTTTTATTGGCTGCTTTTCTTGTGTGCTTAGGGTTTGTATTGCTTTTTGCGTACTGATGGTGCCACATCGCATAGCGGTGAAACGTTTGCAAACCAATTTCCCAGCTCGTCGAACGAATGAGCAACTGCATTATCAACCCGAGCTACCAGCTTTCCGAAATACTTTTAACCTACACGGGAGAAACGCGATAAAATGTTTTCTATGATAGGTAGTGCATAATGCTCTTTACACGGGGCCTTATTCAACGGTTTCAAGTCCATACACACACGCAGTTCGCGCGTCTTCTTGGTAGAGATTGCGACCTGACTAACCCAGTTGGTTGGCTTGTCGACTGTGTCAACCATCCACTCTCGTATTAATTTGCTCAGTTTAGCGGAGAACCTGTCACGCAGCGCAACTGGAACTCTCCTAGTCGGTAGCTCAGTCGGTCGTACCAAAGGGTCTAAGGACCACTAAGTGGCCCCACAAACTTTCACAAACGCGAGCTAAACACGGATAGATACTCGTCAGTAATATCGGTTTCGCCCTGGCAAGCATGCAAGAAACGACCATGGTTAAAAGCAACCGAGAAAATGGGTCGAATCAATGCCGAGAATGGGTGTGAGCTCCTCCACCAAAATCACAAAATATAATCGATGTGCTGCTCCGTCTATTGGGCTAGCCGCTTCGATTGTAGCTGAGCCCTTCGTAAGAAGTCTGGAACCGTTTCAAATGAGCCAGCAATTTTGATCGGATCGGATAAACACTCCGGGACTGTGTCTAAAACGTAGTACGGAGAAGCATGTGACGCATGCTTCCGAGACACGTAATCCTAACAAGCAGAAGACATCTGAACAGCAAGAGGTTTATCAATCAATTGAGGAATGTACAAGACTCACGGAAACTCGCGTTGTGAGACCGGCGACGTGTGTCAGATGATTGGCTGGCTGGTGTGAGTGGTAACTAATCCGCGTACGGCTGAAGTAAACGGATCGAAGCCATTCGCGTACGTGACATCCCCTCATCTCTTGAAATGTGTATACTCCTGACATAAAACGCTCAAATGGTTTATGCATACGCAAATATCTACGAAGCGATGGTGCATCTGACGATTACACAGAATCCTGGGGGTTGCTTCCGTTTCCGCTGAACCGAAACTGATTCACCCAGACGTTCATCTGCTGTTGTCCCAACACAACGTGTGGGTATGTGGCTTGAGTGCGCCGTAGTATTCGACCATTTAATTCGAGATCTGCTTGGGTACAGTCACCTTTAATTCCAGTTGCGGGTTGCCAGCAGCGCTCATGGGGAAGTGGTGTGCAGACGGGATCACCCGGCTGTCAAGTAGGGTCGTGGTCCTCTTGCGCTGCGGCAGCCTTGTCTTGTTTCCTCTCCATTTGTGCACTATGATTTGGAAACAGCAGATCCAGTCTGGTACGGAGTGTTCGGCCAAACATCAGCACCGCAGGTGGTTTACCAATGGCTTCCGATGGCGTTATCCTGTAAGCAAACAGCAAGCGATCTAATCTCGTCTGAACGGTTCCTGGCCCTTGTTTCGAGAGACCTCTTTTAATTGCCTGCACCGCCCTTTCCGCTAGCCCATTAGAATCAGGGTGATATGCAGTTGTACGGACATGCTGGACATCATTTATATTCAGGAAGATTTCAAATTCGTTGCTAGTGAAACATGGCCCAGTATCTGTGCAGAGTGTCCCTATTATCCCAAATATGGCAAATGATGACCGCATTTTTGAGAAATTTGTCTTTGTAGTAGGGTTGGAAACGGGATAAACATCTAACCTTTTCGAATGAGCGTCATTTGGCAGTAGAAAATATACACCAGTAATGAGCCCAAACTAGTCTGAATGGATGCGTTGTCATGGCTTTTCAGGCTAAAACCAAAGCTGTACCGGACCGGTTTATTTGACTGATACTACAGACACAGACCACATGGTTTTAGATAGTTCTCTATTTCGGAATCTAGGCCAGGCCACCAGCAATAACCGCGCGCCAAGGTTTTCATTCGGGCTACGCCTGGATGTGCGTTGTGGAGTTCGTTTAGGATGAACGGCCGTGCATATAGCGGTGGAATCAGGCGGGATCCTCAAAACAAACATCCATCGTGAAGGTGCAATTTATTTTTCCGTTGTCCGTAAAGTTTAATATCTACGGGAACAGTAGTAGGCCAAACGGGCTTTGTAAATTTTACTATAGTACATAGCTTTGGGTAACGATCAGTCCACTTATGTATGGTGTCACCTGTCAAGGAAGTGGTGTCGATGTGTTGCACTAGATGTACTATAGCCGTACTAGTTCCTCCAGTATTACGTCTGAGGTCGCATGTGGTAACCTGCTTGGTGCATCCGCAGTATGTTCAACCCAGGAATGTAGGTGATTCGAAATTCATATGCACTTAATATTAATTCCCAGCGTTGCATTCTCGGTGAAAAGATCTGCTCGCTTCCCTTTGACTAGCTCAGCAAGGATACCAGTGGTTTGTGCTCAGTTTGTATTTCGAAATATTTGCCCCAAATGTTCTGATGAAGCCTCTTGACGCCGAATATAACTGACAAACTTCTGTATCCAACTGGGAATATAGATTACTGGTGGTTTTGTGAGTAGTGTAATTTTCGTCGGAAGTAGAAGCCACTATAAAACTTGGCACAAAATTCTGCCTCGACGAGGAATCGAACCCCGGACCCACGGATTAGCGATCCGCCGCTGTACCACTGAACCCTCGGTCAAGGATGAATTCTCGCTCCACGTGCCTGGCTTTAACGAAACCACTGCCCAACACCTGAATTGGATCAGTTGGGTGCGTCTATAATCTAGAGTTGAACGGTTGCAAAGGTAGTAGGTTTTGCATTGAACCGCAGTTTACAATGGTGACCGCCGCTCCAGTGTCTAGTTCCATGTCTATCGGTTCATCCTCTATCGTCAAACGTATTGTGAAAGGAGGACCATTTTTGAGTGTCGCGGTTTAATTACACGGAGTTAACTAATCAGCTTTTCTAGGACCTTATTTTCACATAGCTCTATCTTGCTGTGACGATTCGATGAGGCGATGTTCGTGAGGCAGGAACTTTTCACTCTACAGACGCGTGCCAGATGGTCTATCTTGCCGCATCTCCGACAGATACTTTCTTTGTGCCGGCAATCGGAAGCGTGAGAGTGCCACAAACTTCAACGATAACACACAAATTGTTTTGATGTTCACTGGTGTCTGGTTTGCGGACCGCGTGCACATCATCAAAAACCGGACGACCAATGAACTCGTGTAATTGGTGTGTAATATTCGCTCGCTGGCGAACAATGCGACAAACGTTTCCCCACCCCCCATGGCAGCCGACAAATTCAAGGATAAGAACTTCTCACTGGCACTTTCTTCCGATATTCCCTCAAGTAAACATTGAATTTTCATTTGCACTTTAATCTTCCCAGGTGGAATGTCATAATACTTACACTCAGGAATAGATTAATGAATTTGTGCAATAAAATCATTGACGCTTTCGTTCGGCTTCTGGACAAGTTTTGAGAAGCTGTATTTGGCGGTGTATACATTTGGTTTCAGCCCCCATAACATGGTATAAGTATCCAAGGCAGAACTAAGGGTGGCCTAGTTTTCCAGTTGTGGGACGTAATAGTGCCATTAATCCTCATCGCCAAGCACTTGCCTGAATGGTGTGATTTTGTGAGCCTCAGAAAGGTAAACGGTCGGATTCAGTACAGGAAGTAATTCCACGTAATCAGTAAATGGTTTTCTCCATCTTATCTAGTTCGATAAGGTCGGCTTTTCCTCAGCAGTTGATCCATCCCCGGCATCACTAAAACCTAGTACATATAAGCATGTGACGCATGCTTCCGAGACACGTAATCCTGACAAGCAGAAGACATCTGAACAGCAAGAGGTTTATCAATCAATTGAGGAATGTACAAGACTCACGGAAACTCGCGTTGTGAGACCGGCGACGTGTGTCAGATGATTGGCTGGCTGGTGTGAGTGGTAACTAATCCGCGTACGGCTGAAGTAAACGGATCGAAGTCATTCGCGTACGTGACAGTTTCCTTGTTAGAATTTAGACAGTACCATCCGTGTTTAACCGGAATCGTACGGCTTTGCCTTTGATCAAAATATTTGCTTAGACACATTTTGTGAAACCCTACGAGATACGTCGCCAATTTAATGCTCTGCGTTTGTGGGCGACTTGTCACAACAAGAGAACTCACATTGGTTGAGTGATAGCAACAAGCGAAGTGGTTGCTCTTTCCATATTTGGTGCATTTTCCTCCACACGCTGGACACAGTTCGCTGGTGCTCGGGTGTCACACAGCTCAAAATTGGTAGATTTCCTGTTTCACATTGGCAACTTTGGTTGCCTCATTTCTTGAAACGGCGTAAAATGCTGCTTCAGTTGCAAGGTTCATTTGTTGGTATTGAAAATCGGTCGAGGACTCACCGTTGCAGATATCGATGCACTGCTGAAGGGATAACTTGTGCTGCCGCAAAAGCCGTTTTGTCATACCTTCATCATTGATTCCTAGGACAATCCGCTAGCATATCAGACTGTTGCTCATGTATTTACAGAAATTACAAGACCGAGAGAAAATCTTCAGCTCAGTGACGTAGGCGTCGACGGATTGATTTGTGCCACTGCTTCGCACAAAGAAAAGTTGGCGCTGGTACGTCTTGTTGGTTTGGACTTCGCAAAACGCACTGAACTTTTCAATAGATGTCTCCAAATCGTTGGGAT
Organism: Dicrocoelium dendriticum; assembly: GCA_944474145.2. NCBI lineage: Eukaryota > Metazoa > Platyhelminthes > Trematoda > Plagiorchiida > Dicrocoeliidae > Dicrocoelium > Dicrocoelium dendriticum. Next base: position 5,249 of record CALYDF020003821.1, read on the forward strand.
CTTTGTCTTTGTCGTAGTGCAATATCGCTAGAACAAGGTTACTTGTCGAAACATGACTACGCGATATGCTATCGGTTGCTCTTCCAAGCTTTCAGCGGTATAGAAACGCATTCACTTGCTCTTCTATAGACGTAAATCATTTGACAATTTCCGTTCATTCATATTTAGCGGGGTAGACATCTGACCAGCCGCTTTATCCGATCAGCATCTGAGTGTGACCAGTGGGGTTCATCATGGTTTCCTCTAACTCCATGTCACAGAACTCAGTGCTTCAGAGAAAAACATTTATTCCGCATAGTCAAGTAGGCGAAAATTACAGCATATTTAGCAAGCTAAACTCCTGGATATAAGTTGTACCTTCAAGTCCATAACTAACGACCATTCTGAGCTGATGAAGTTCCTCTTTTGCTTCAGATAACAAATGGTGAATCATCCACACGAATATCGTTCAATCCGAGTCCAATAACCTAATCCGTCACGGTGTGGATGGAAGAAGGGGAGAGGTATCCAAGCGATGACTTGGTCAAGAGGAATGAAGGTCCTCATTTCGAAGCTGGCGTCAGTTGCAACGTCTCGGCTCCCTGGTTGGGGTCCGAAAGACGATGAACACGTTTGGCTGGATACACATGTTGATACTGGCTAGGAGCCGACCTCTGTGGCGTTCGTGCTTTGAGTTTTTTGTCCCACCCCATCCCACTCTAACCACCATCTCATTATTTAGCATTTTATAATTTTGGATAGTAAATGATTTTTTTCTTTCTGCTGCATAGTAGCCGGCACATAGCTTACTGGAACGATGCCCATCCGTTACCGGTAGCTCAGCTGACTTGCACCCGTTCATTTTCTTTCCTTTTTTCTTTTAGGTATTGCGGCACAGTAGCTGAGGTGTTTCCCACCTCTAGCTAACGTGTATATTGTGTGTGTGTGTGCTTCCCATTAACCGTTTGGCTTGCTCGGTAGGTCCATCCGCTCACTCTGACCTGACACTTCCATCACAATCCATACACCGTATGGCGTCTGGGACCAGTCCTCCGGTACATAATTAGGGCAACTGATCGGTTTCTATGAGAAGAAATCGAAATTGTAATTAACGTGAACACGATCAGTGAGACAGGCAATTGAACCTGAGGCCACACTGTGCGATTGGCACCTCACAATTCAGAGTGAGTATGTCGCTTTTGCGTTTAATGGCATAGACTGCGTTAAATCCACATGGTTAGTGAGTGCATTAGCAGTGGGGAGGAAGGTGGTGAAATGGTAGCCACCCTCGAGTATCACACTGCCATGCGGCCTAAAACTCTTAGCTCGACATTTATCAGGGACTGAAATGCGGTCCACCCGATGCATGCCTTTTGATGACCCAGTTCAGTATGCGCCGTTGCAATATAGTTTTATTAGACTTCCCTTTGGAAGCACCGGTTGATGGGTTAGTATTTGCTCACGTCTAATTGAGGGATACCCCGAAGACGAGAAGACATTAAAGTGGATCTTCAGCTACAAGCCGAGTGAACAAATCTGCAGAACACCAGCTGTAATGCTGGACAGCAGTGTTGTCAACGGGTGATTCAGTCTATACAATAAGATTGAAATCCGGAACCTGATCGATATCGCAGCTGAACCGCGTGTGTTGTGTGCAATGAAAGTGGTGCTTGGTTGCGCTGAATAACCCGAAAACCCCATAGAAGTTGTTTTTCGAGTATCCAATATTGTGACCTCATTAGCGAACACGGGACGTTTGCTTACGTGCTGTAGAACGCTCTTTTCATTCACACGTAAGCATTTGAAAGAGCGGAGTGTCAAATGGTCAGGATATCTCGGCTAATTAAACGTTTTATCTCCAGATGAACCTTACAAAGCTAAAAGCTTGCAGTAAAATTCACGTATACAATTCGTTAAACTGGAGCTCGCTGAGGTTTTATTTATCTAGACGATTAACCATCAAATCAGACGACTACGCTTGTCAGCAGTTGGAAAGAGTGCGGGTCTAGGCAATGGCGCATCAGTCGAGATTTGCAAGAAAAACAAGAAGAAATGATTGTATCGCCCTTGAAGTATTATATCGTGCTGAAAACTTTCTGTGGGATATATTGTGCTCAAACGAAAGCCATTTGAGCGACATGAGGAGTTTATCAAACGTTCACGTCGCCAGAAGAAATGGGCCTGTGGTATAGTATGTGAATTTTTTGTAGCTGCTCACTAGAGCGCTGAGTTAGAGGAACTGCTCTTAACTGCAAAGTGGCGAGACCTGCGGTAGAGTTTAGGGGGTCATAGGGCATACTAACGGTATTGCAAACTCGGAGTAGTTTTTAAAAAGCTTGACCTAATACGGTGCTGGCTGTGCCCCTTACAGCAATAGGGAGCTCATGTGAAGCATTGTACTAACATACTTTGAATGATGAACTGATGTTTCGCAGTCCCCACAGACAATCATAAACGTAAAACCCCGTAAGTGCTCTGGTTGGAGTATCAAACGGTTCGCTTTTATTCACCGGGGACGCTAATAGGTAAATGTAACGCATAACAAACGCCAACGTTGATACACGATTACCATTGACGATGGAACGCAATAATGTACATGTCAATGGTACGTTGCGGAGTGGATTATGTGTTATGTATTATCTAGCATTAGAGTCTGTGGTTCCAAGGCAAAAATGTAGGTGGGTTGATTTGTGAGAATATTGTTGCAGATCGTGGTCCCCCAGCCTATAAGAGTGAACTACTAGGTGACGTAAATGGATCACGCAACATGTAGCTACACTGAATAAAAGGGGATTTTGGACCGACCATTCATAGATCTTATCGAGGTTGTTTCGAAGCTGGATACGGTCTTCTGGAGTCCTGAGCGCTCGCCAAATTTTTATATCATCGACGAAGTTAAAACAGTTTGACGTGATTTGGCTCACTAGATCGTTAAGGAAGACCAAGACTAAACGGGGCAACAGTACAGAACCCTGTGGCACACTGCATCCGATGTCAACTGGGTCTGACATTAATTCACGAAATCTCACCTCCAGACGCTCGTGTGGGAGAAAACCGCAGATCCACCCAAGGAGAGTGTCCCTATGTCACATACTTAAACTTTGGCAAGAAGCACATGATTGTCCAATCGGCCGAATGCATTAGAGAAGTCAAGGTAAACCACAACAACTCCTGCACCAGCATTCGCCGTTTCGGTTTAGCTGTCTCATGTTAACAATAGGTTAAATGTGCACTACCGATTCAGGCGGAAGCCGTGTTGTTGCTAAGCAATGTGACCAAAAGTGTCAAGATAAGACATGAGTGCGTCGGCAATGATAGCCACCATAAGCTTCGAAAGAACTGGTCGATAAATAGCTAAGTCAGAACGACTACCCTCTTTGTAAACTGGAGTTATTGCCCCGTGTTTCCACTTTGCAAGAACGTGCCTGTCATCAAGGCAGTGCTGAAACCGCCCTGCTAAGCGTTCGGCTAAAATATTAGCCGCCGGTGGATGCCGTCAATTCCGGGAGATGCTTGCAGGCACATGGATAGCAGTTTTTTCATCATGCTGTCTCCCGTAAAATTTATATGAGTGAGTTCTGGTGTATGCAGCACAGTTCTCGTAGGTTCAGAAGAGCATGGGATACAATGAAACGTTGGCACAGATTGTTTTGCTGAACGTTCGACGCTCCTTTGGCAGTCCGAGTTAGACCATCCACCGTTGGAAAAGGGGGAAATCCACCTTTCACCCTGCTGAGGATGTTCACATGCTTGTACGGAAGCTTATGATTCGAAGTAAATCGTTATGCTATAGCCTGTGGACACGCTATTTTGTCCTAGCGCACTAGTTGGGTACAATGGGTACGGTGAACAACATAGGCCTTCCAGGTACTCGGATCAGTATTGTTGGCAAACCACGCCGCGTTACGCATTACCACTCATTTCTGTGTCCTTTGCCGTATAAAAAACGCCATGTTTCTCGAACTGTTAGGCTTTGTTTTCGATGCCACATCAACTTACTGACGAAACGTTCCAAGGCAGTATCCGGTGCATTTTCGATTAGGGAACTCCAGTCGGTCATTTCAACGAGTCTAGGTGTCGTAATTGGTTAAGGTTTATGTTGTTTATGTTCGCTCCTCGGGTTATTCAGAGTAGGTGTATATGAAATTCAAACTTACATGAACACAGCTGCCTATAAGAGCATCAATGGTCAGTACTTCATTAGTGGATATCCGGTCCAAAATGAATAGCTTGTTATTTTTCCTGCATCTGGTGAGCGTAGTGATTTGGCCATAAAGCGAAACGTCTGAGATAAGATGTTGCGGGTCTCTGTTTTGAATTGCTCTCTTGGTGTGGCCTGGGATTCTAGAACATGTAATTTGAAATCGCAAGCGACTAGAACGTGACTGGACTTCCCGTTTATCGTCTGCCTCTACATAGCTACCAAGTTACAGTCCATCACAGGTGTAGACGATGGTGGGCGATAAACAACAACCACGGCCAAGATTGTGGAAGCACGGAATCATCATGTCAATCAACAAAAGTGGCAGTCGTGCTGAACCAGCAAATCATCGCCGATAACACTACTGCCTGTGATCTCCAATATTATGGAGTCCATTGTAGCTGAGGCTTTGATGGGGTACCTGGAGGACAACAAAATTCTCGTTCCGGAGCAGCACGGATTTCGCCAAAACCGCTCCTGTACCACTAACCTGTTGACTGCACGTGCAAGCTGGACGGAGTCGACACAACTTACTTGGATTTCCCAAAGGCAGTCGATCGTCTTCACCATCGCATTCTCCTCCACAAACTCCAGAAATATGGAATCGGCGATCCTGTTCTGGGCTGGATAGGAGACTTTCTCGTGCAACTTCATTTGAATGTGAGGGTTCGAAGCAACCTGTCGGACTGCATAAAAGTTCAATGCAGCGTACCTCAAGGCTCGTTACTTGGACTCTGCCTGTTCCTGCTTTTCATAAATGATCTCGCGAGCGTACTATCTTCTGACTGTTTGCTATTTGCTGATGACCTAAAGGTATGGTGTACTATAGCTGCTGTGGAGGATCACGCAGTGTTACAGGAGGACCTAAACAAAGCGTACACATGGTTCATCGAGAACATGGTGCGTTTCAACGTCACCAAGTGCAAAGTTCTCAGTATACGGCACAAGAGTATGCACAACTACCGCCTAGGACCACAAATTCTACAGCGGGCTTCTCACGAGTGCGATCTCAGCGTAATAGTTCAAAATGACCTCGGTTGCTTGAGGCAGACGGAAAAGGCAGCTAAGAAAGCGAACCAGTACCTCGGCCTTCTTCGCAGAGCTTTGGAAAAGTTTGACTCTTCAGTCTTTTCAAAAATGCTTAGTGCGCACGTGAGACCGCAAGCGGAATACGCTATCCAAGCGTGGCAACCCTGGCTCAAGCACCATCTCACCGCGCTCGATACTGCACAACGTAGGGCAACGAAGAGCGTCAGAGCTTTGACCAGACTCCCCTACCAACTCAGGCTGAAGACCCTCAAAATACGCGTTGGACGTTATCGGCGTCTAAGGGGCGATCTCATAATGGTGTACCAGATCCTGAGAAACCCCAAACACCCATGCGATTCCCTTCTAATACTCAGCCAAAACACCCAGCTAAGAGGTCACCAGTTTAAGTTAGTCATGCAGTACAGCCGCCTGAAAGGTCGGCGAAACTATTTCTTCCTTCGAGTGTTACAGCCTTGGAACGTCCTCCCGGAACATGCAAGTAATGCACCCACCCTATCCCTTTTCAAAAAACGCCTTGACGATACTCGGTCACATTTACACTACGTGCTATAGCCCATGACCACCAGATGTTGGCATTAATGCACAACAGACAGGGGATAGTGCCATAACCCTACTCCAGAATGAGTCACTCCAAACCCCTTGCACGAAGTTTGATAATTTGAGAATTTGATAGAAATTGGATTTCTGTATCCTGTCGACCCAAGATAGTTGCACATGAGTAAGCGTTGTCCTTGCTGTGTTTTTTATTTTTCTCACCTATTATGTGGTCAATAACCACTCCCCTTATTGTTTTGTGTGCGTGCATTCTCAGTTCAAACTCCCTTTATATGACAGTGCAGTTAAATCCGTAATCGCCCGAACTGACGACTCCATTATCCCTTGATCTATCTTTTCTTCACGCTAAACACCCTACGGGACATGTAAAGCACCTGCTTTTTTACCCGTAATAAATCACTGTTCATTGTTCAGCCGGAAGCTGAACTAAATGGAGTCAAGTACATCAGTTTCCGTATCGTGTATGGGTTCGCACTGCAGGTTGTTACGAAATTAAAGAGTTACCTTATCACCTTTGTTGACTCAATCATTCCGGACAACGGACACACCTATTATCGCGATTTCGGCATCCGAAATCTCACAACGCAACCATGTTTCTGTGATATCGATGAGGTCCCAAGCTACTGACGCAGGTTGAAGTCTCGATTCAGCTGATTTGCTGAGTAGGCCTTGGGCCTTTGTGTGTGTGTGTGTGTGTGTGTGTGTGTGTATGTGTGAAACCAGAGGTATGGTGGATGTGGTGGTTGAAGCTAGTGAATTTATGCCGACCGGTGCAGTGTCGGCGGATAATCGTTTTTAGATCGGTTGTACATTGTCGAGACGGAATTTGGATATAGTATTGTATCAGATGCACTGGATCCCGGTGGTCGCTCCTGTTTTGCACTAGCCCTTTGAGCGTGATGCCTACTGTTGAAACGATCACCGCATCGGATCCTGCAGTGGGTGCTTTCATCGAGATTGGCGCCCCCTTGGTTGTCAATAGATCGTGGTTGGGTTTCCGCTGCTTTCAGGCGAATTTCTGTTGGTGAGGATAAGGCCGCAATGTACTCACAAAACCGAGAAGCCATTGAACAGTGCCCGAACGGAGGACAATTTCTATACCAATCGATACCATACACGTTCAGTAGACCGGTTATTCAAAAGGATGGTAGAGCTCGTATTTCGGATGAATAGGTCGGAATGAGAAACTTACGCAGATCCTAGAGACTAATTGGACGGTGGGAAAAGCCATTCCCGACGTATCCAGCGCAAAGTGCTGAAAGGTGTGAGGTTCCGCATTAAAAGTCCGCATGACTGTGAATAGTAAAGTGCATCGATGCAGAATATCTGAATGAGAACGATGACACTGTGCGAACCATCACAAGGTACGACCGACTCGCCCAGCTAGTCAGCGCCACAACATGGTCTTTCCTCGAAGAAGAACCCTCGGAAGTCGCCTGGCTCTAGTTCGTCAACAAATTCAGTCAGCTGATTGCACAGGCTTCAGAGATAAAAGCTTGCGATAAGTGCAAATCAGTTTCTTTCGTTAGGAGCAAAACCCGAAAATGGATGACAGTACGCAACGCAGCATGGCGAGTGTACAGAGAAGCTCCAGCATCAGAAACTTGGGACAACTAAGTAGCCCAACGTAACCACTGCACTCAACTGTTAAGAGAAGACAAAGTCACCTATCAGCAGAACATCGCAAAAACTTTCAGTGCTAACCACAAACTGCTGTACAAGCACGTTAATAGACTACGAAAGTGAGGCAAGGATTTTCTCCACTCAAGACGGCTGAGGGCCCAACAATAACGGCTATGGAAGCTGCAAACGCGCTGCAGATGCAATCCGCCCCCACGTTTCAAAAAGTCTTGCCACCAAGCGATCTACCAAGCTTCGTATTCTGCTCACCAGGACTAACCCACATCAATTTTACCGCAGAGGCTGTATTGCAAAAGCTGACTTCTCTACGCAAACCCAGCTCGCCGGATATCGACACCATTCATCCAGAGGCATTGGGAGCAGCAGCAAACCAACTGGCAGGAGCTTTAGCTCAGTTTTTCCATCGCTGCTTAGACCAGAACCAAGTTCCCGCCATGTGGAAGCTTGGAATAATAAGCCCGATTCACAAAGGTGGAAACAGAACTGATCCCTCCAACTACCGCCCAGTAACCCTTCTTCCTATACTCTCCAAGATCATGGAATCCATAGTTGCCGATGCGCTGACGTGCTATCTGGAAAACTGCAACCTCATCACTCCTGAACAGCACGGTTTCCGTCGACAGCGGTCATGTACAACTAATTTACTAATTGCACGTAGTAGTTGGACCGTGGCAGCCGATGTTGGAGAAGGTGTTGATGTGATCTACCTGGATTTTTCCAAGGTTTTCGATCGTCTAGACCATCGGATACTACTATCCAAGCTACAGCATTACGGGATCGGAGACCCTCTTTTAAGCTGGATCGCCAACTTTCTATTTCAACGGCAACTAGTGGTCAGAGTTCGGAGCTCTTTATCGGACCCCATACAAGTCGAGTGTGGTGTGCCGCAAGGCTCGGTTCTAGGTCCACGTTTGTTTTTGGTGTTTATTAATGACCTTGCACAGGGAATTGCTTCAAACTTCCCAATGTTTGCAGACGATATCAAGATTTGGCGCAGGATCCAGGCGAACACCGACCAACATTTGCTTCAGAGTGATTTAGATACGGTGTATCATTGATCGATCCAAAACTTATTGCATTTCAACGTCAGTAAATGCAAGGTGCTTTCCATCCGACATCAAAGCAGCTACTCATACCGACTCGGAACGGATGTACTGCAACAATCAACTCTCGAACGTGACCTGGGTGTCCTGGTTCGAGATGACTTGGGTTGCTCCAGGCAATCCGAAAAGGCCTCCAAGACTGTGAACCAACACGTCGGGCTGTTGAGGCGGGCGTTTGGACAAATAAACAGCTCCATATTTCGACAAATGCTCAGTGCGTATATTTGCCCCCATGTCGAATACGCAATTCAAGCCTGGCATCCATGGCTGAAACACGACCTTAATGCACTGGAGCAGCCACAAGGCCGGGCATCTAAGAATGTAATTGGAATGCGCAATCTTTCCTACCAGGAGAGACTGCAAGGATTGGGATTGTTCGGTGGAAACAATCGCAGACTACGAGCCGACCTGATTATGGCATACTTGATTCTGCGAGACCCACATCATGTGTGCCGCCCTTTACTGCAACTCAGCAGCAATACAAACCTGAGAGGCCGCTCATTAAAACTCGCAGAACAATACAGTCGTCTGCAGTGCCGCATAAATTTCTTTTCCATTCGTGTCTGTCACCCGTGGAATGCTCTCCCATAATCGGTCGTCTCTGCACCGACACTAACAGTATTTAAAAGACGGTTGGATGATGCACTCATCCACTTACACTTTGTTACTTAACAGTACGTCTCCATCCTACACCTGGAGTTTGCCATGGAATTATTTGTTGTTAACTGGGGGTGCTGTGAATCTAAGTGGATCGCAGGACTGCTGCGAAGCAAACGATAAGTCCTTATTTTCATATTTAAAGTATTAACTATTTTACTATCCTCATCATCATTATTGTTATGTTGATATCCCCTGCAACTATCCAACGGGACTTGTAAAGCAACGCTTCTTAACCAGTATAAATGCGTTGTTCATTGTTCATTGCTCAGGGAAAGCATTTGTTAGCAAGAGTGACCAACTGAATCAGTTTCAGACCTCAGGTTATGAAGCATGTTAACGCTGTGTGATCCTTAAGCGGCAAGCAAATAGTTGTGGTTCACTATTGCCCCCCCCCGGTGAGTCTGGATTGCGACACGTAATCTTGGCTGTCACGAGTTGCTCTGAAGCAGAACTCTGTGGAGGTAGTTGATGCATCGGAAAATAAACTATTCCGTTTGAGCAACATGACCTCAACTGTATGATGTAACATACGATAATGAATAGTGACTCGAAACACAACGTGGCATGCTCACAAAGCGATTCGAGTTAGAACATGTGGAGGATCTACGTTATCCACTTCAAGCGCTAGACACAACTTATGCGCGAGGACAAAATATTCTATCAACTGGTCTTATCAGCACCATTTATTTCGAGTCATGAGCCACTGTACAAGCAGGCGAACAGGCTTCTCAAGGTGAACAAAGGATTTCTTCCTCCTCCAACAGCGGATGGACCAACACGGACTACCGAAGAAGCGGTGAGTGCTCTGCAGCAGAAACAGGTGACAACTTTCAATGTGTTCCTTGGTACCATAATCCATTGCAGCGTATTGTGTCTCTACAACGACTTACTTAGGTGGAATTTACGACGGATACTGTGATGCGAAAGTTGCTGTATATGCGCCTATACAGCTTTCCCGGAACAGATAATGTGCGCCCGAAGGCGCATACCATAGCATCTAAGGAATTGGCTGTATATTTGACGCAGTTTCTCCAGCCCTTTTTTGCGGCGAGACATATTCGTACAACATGGAAACATGGGATAATAACTCTAGTCCGCAAAGGAGCCTCTCGTTCTGGCACTGCTAACTAACATCCAGTGACTATTCTTTCAGTCATTTCAAAAATTCCATTGGCTACCATTGCTCGTGCGCTCTTGTCTTACCTATGCCAACTTGGCCAAGTTACGTAAGGAACATGGATTTCGTCGTAACCGATGGTGCACTACTGATGTACTGTTAATACGTGACAGTTGGACAGAAACAGTGAATGTATGCATATGAGTTGATGTTGTCTACCTCGACTTCTTTGAACCATTAGATCGGTTGAATCATTATAGCATTTTAACCAAATTTCACGAATTTGGCATTGGTTATCCCCACCCAGGGTGGATCAGCAACTTCCTCTAGTACAAACGTCTGGAAGTAAAAGTGTGAGTCAGCTGTGCCGCTTCGTTCTTTTCGAGCACCCAGATATGATGGGACTCTCAGAGACGTGGTAGAAATATAACTTATTCATACAGGAATTTGAGCTTATTGGCTACTCATGCTTCCTTTGTTGTAGGGATGGCTAGCCGAACAATCTCATCAAGGTGCCAGCTGTGTGGTTCGGGTTTAACCAGTCCCAGCAAATAGTTCGGCGGCAGTGTTCTAGGACTTGGTGGGTTTTCGCCTGGCAAGCGTTCTCCCTATAAAATGCCACATTTGTCTGTTTAACAACACTGTGACGTGGCGGATGTGACTCGCCACAAACTAGTCACTGTCCCGTGGATATCCGGATAATGCTATCCAACCCATGGACATCGTTCATTTATTCTCACATTCCTGACAATATCAAACAGTTAAAAAGATAGCAACACACAAGTACAAACTACACAGCTACATACATAACGATTACATACGCATACATACTCATACATATGTAGTAACCTTTATATAAAACATGTATTTCTGTAGATTTTTGACCACACTTTGTTAGGTTAACATGACCATGCCTGCGAAGGTGTGACTCGTATGCTCAAAAATAAAAAGTTTGTTTGTTAATTTACTCGATTGTCCCCGGTGGAGTATTGTTCTAAACCAGGTATTCTCCGTGTGGAAGAATTGTGAGCGCTTAACCAAACAAAGTTGTTCAGTGTTAACGGGCGACCAAAAGTCGCGCCGAGTTACAATGTGCCAGGAACTTTAGGATTTTTATAGAAGTGGCCCTCATTTTTTCCAATGTTAGCACACGTGATGAATCTTTGGTCTTTGAGTACACCTGCGAAACCAAAAGGCTAAGTGCCGAGTGGCACACCTCGGTGTCCCCTCGCCATAAGTAGGCCAGAATCAGCAAGTCGAAGGTAAACACTATGCGCATTGTGTTTTTGACGTCAGCGGACTCGTTCACCTTGAGTTTGTATCACAAAGTGTCACCATCAAAGCACAGTTCTACGTGCATGTGTTCAATAGGCTAAAATGAAGGTTTCGTTGTGTCCGGTCCGACATCGCGGACGATTGGAAGCTTTGACAACGCTGCGGACCACACCGCCTTTCTCGTGATCTGATTCCTGGCATATTCAAAATTGCCTACGGGTTGCAGTCGCTCCACAGTCCTGACCTGCTTCCCACAGACATCTTTTATTCTGCCCCTTAAATCCACTCTCGAAAGGACATCATTTCGTAACAATTGACAAAGTTAGTTAAGCCTGCATCAACGCTTCAAAAGACATTTCAACAATGTCCTACCGTGTCGCCTTCAATGCATTGAAATCTAGCTGGAAACGATGTAGCAACACAGATGGAACCTGTATTGAAACGACTTAATGTGTTGTACCGGTCAGATCCATAAACGTTTTTCATCGACTAAAATGACTTTACTTTTCGGAGAAAGCATGTAGGTGAGCAGTTGTGGTGCCCGATCTACGTCAGGCAAGGAGAGATACTCGTGGGAGCATTTTATCGCAGCCCGCTCAGCTGTTGTTCGGTTTGGCGGCCGCATCTCGTGGACCACATGAGTCGTTCCCACTTTTTACTCATAGGTGATTGCAACCATCCTCGAATACGTTGCACTGAAGTACCACTCATGCCCGCACATTGCGAGCTCGAAGCAAAGTTTATGGACTTGGTAAATGAAGGTGGAGCAGTGCAACACGTATGTCAGCCGACCCGCATAACACTGCACTCGACTGTATTTGTTTAGAATTGATGTTACCATATGTATGATGTATGTATGGCAATCATATCTTATAGCGTCTAGTAGCAAGCGACTACTCAGTTCTTACTTCAAACATGGAGCTACCGGTGCAGCAATCTCACGCACCGCAGCCAGCGTATAACTGCTGGAAGGCGGATTTCGACGGCCTGGCTTGAGTCGCGATCCAAGTGGACTGGTCTCTGCCATGATCCGCATGTGTACGCGCTTTCTGGTTAGCTATAAGGGATGGCGTAAACCCAATTTGTAACAAGTTTGTGCCTTTTAAGTGTCGGAAAGTCGGACCGGTGAAGCCATACTGATTTAACAAGGAGTATGGCAGATTGGCTAGACGGCTGCACAGGCTGTGGAACAAATGTTTAATATCTGGCTCGGTCGACGATTACGAGTTACACGAAATGCAGCGAAGCATTTACAACAATGTAAAAAGGAGCACGCATATGTATTTTGAAGAGCAGCTTGCGACCTCAGTAAAAATCTCCCTGAAGAATATCGTTGCGCACGTGAAGCGATGCCTAAAGCTTGCAGGTGATATTCTATTTCTAGAGCGTTAAGCGTCCGTCCGTACTGGCAGCATGTTCCACTTCCCTGTTTGCAAATGACCAGATGTCCATAACGAGTTCGACGTGCATCGCCCTGGACGAACTCGACAGTCTTTATTGTGCTGCGTCAAGTACACGCCAAGCAAGATGGTAGCAAGCCTGTTGGGCCAGTTAGGCTCCACCCCAGAATCTTAAGTACATATCGTCCATCATTTCGTTTGTTGTGAGTGAGTTGTTCAACAGGTAGTTATATGAAGATTCGTTGTAGATTGATTGAAAATACTCGGTCGTAAGATCGATTCCGAAAGTTGCTAACCACAGCAAAGTTGATAACTACATGTTTATTTGTTGGACACCTATTTCGGCTAAGATTGCCGAGCAGCTTATTCATAATTGTTAACTACAACTGTTCCGGTCAACAGATATTCTGACGCCCGCACAGCATGTTTCACACCATCTCTTTGGTGCATCACCCCCTTCTCGTAACGAGGCCTAAATGGCTGCAAGCAGTGGATCAGGAGAAGTCTGTCGAAATGGTCAGCATCGATTCTAACAAAGCGTTCGATAAGGTAAATCATGAAGACCTCCTCTTCAAGATGAGAGTATATGATGTTGGCTGCTGATTACATCATTGAATCCGCGAGTTTCTCCTTGGACGAAAATGATGGGTAAAAGTCGCTATCCATCTGACGGCCTGGTATCCTTTAACCAGTGACACACGTAAAGGCCTAGTGCTGGGGTCTACATTATTCATGATTGTTTTCAGACCTACCTCAGCTTCTTCGGTTAACATGTGCCCTGTTTTAGGATGACCTGAAGATGTGGAACGTGGTAAGTACTTCTGACGACTATGACTTCTTTCAACAAGACCTCAACCGCCTCTTCATCCGTTCTTCGGACGTCCGCTTCCTTGTCTACCAATCCAATTCGGTATTCGTGGACTTTTGGAATGATAGTGTGGGCCGAAGTTGCACCACTGATGGCCAACCGTTACATCCCACACCTTCTGTGAAGGGCCTAGGTGTGCTTTCAGGTTGCGACCAGGTGTCCGTGAGCAACACGAACAAGCCCCAGCGTAACGGACTGCTCATGCTTTGACCTCTCAAATGCAGCTTCTGCAGCCGGTCTGAATATGTTGCCACTCGTCTATTCTCTTCTCATCGGCCTATTGTCCAATAACCCGATGTGAGGCACACAATATCGAACGCGTCAAACACCTCGCTACCAGCGTCATTCCAAGTTTACGAGGATTATCGTGCGAAGACCGGTGCGAGAAAGCAGAATTCTACACATTGTCCTATCGCCGAGTGTGAGTCGATCTCATCGTGACCTACCCTATATTACATCTTGGTGACTGCTCCATGTTGAGGCTGCTGCGCTGTTTGTGAACACTATTCAGCACATGCGAACAAACGTACGAACTTGTGGTGCTTCGAACTAAGAGTAACAAATGTTTTGTTTAGTCTAGCAGAACAAGTCGTGAAAGCGAAGTCTGTGCAGTAGTTTACATTTTACCACCAATCCATTCAGGGAACGATTGCGCTCTGGAAATGACATTTCACATTTGCGCACCAGTGAAACTGTAAGCCAGACATTTTAAAATGCCACATAAAAGCTTGAAGAGCGTTTAGGTTATCAAAGGCGGCAGATAACTTCTTTAAAGTTTTGACTGTACTGCGACGGATTCGTATGTATTTAATCTGCGGTCACCTCCTGACTAGTCGCATAGTAAACATGCTTACCTCTAGTACAGAGTTGTACGTTTTCCTCTGCACATAGCTCAGTCATCATGCACTCATTCGAATCGGAATAACTCTCCGTATTCAATGGACATACTTTTAAGGAAGTATATCTTACAGAACGTGATTTGTGCTACGCAAGTTGTTTTAACCTTGGAACGCCCATCCGGAACATGTAATAAATGCACCCACCCTATCCCTTTTCAAAAAACACCTTGACGATACTCTGTCACATTTACACTACGTGCTATAGCCCATGACACCAGATGCTAGCACTAATGCACAACAGACAGTGGATAGTGACATAACCCTACTCGCGAATGAGTCACTCCAAACGCCTTGCACGAAATTTGATAAACGCTACTACAATAGAAACTGGATTGCTGTGTCTCGTGGACCCAAGATAGTTGCACACGAGTAAGCGTTGTCGTTGTTATCTTTTAATCCTTTCTTGCCTACTACATGATCAATAACCACTCCACTTATGGCTTTGTGTGCGTACGTTATAATTTCGAACCCTTTATACGGTAGCCCAGTGAAATCTGTAATCGCCCGAACTGACGAATTCATTATCCCTTGACCTATCTTTTCTCACTCTAAACATCTTGCGGGACATGTCAAGCACCTGCTTTTTTCCCCGTTATAAATCATTGTTCAGTTTTCATTGTTCATGGTGCGCTTCGGGCTTCTATCCAGAAGCGCCACTCTGTTGTTCTTAACAGATTCCACTGCTATGCTAATGTGCTCGATCAAGGATTCTCCGCTCTATCTGGTGATTCTACAGAAACATCCATAGGATCATTTCTAACGAAGCTAACAAGGCTAGGGTTTCAATTGCATTCGCCCATCTCCGGCCCCTTCCGCTGTCAGCTACGCACTACAATCCACTTCCAAAGGCCTTTTCCTACGGACATCAGTGTGGATCAATAACCTAGCCAAACTCCGTGTACATGTGTCCTCCTCATGCGCACGCGCCTATGGCAACCGACGTGGAGAGTGAGGCTGGGACGAAGAACGCGGGAGTCACTCGCCCTGTACCTTAGGTGACCAGACAAGGGCAGCGTCGTTTGCAACAACTGCCCTCAATCGAATGGATTCCACCTAAGCGCAAATGTTGTAAGCGGGAGTGTATACGATCAGTTCTGGGGCCGACGGGATCCCGCCTGTAGTATTGGAACACGGCGGACCCGCGTTGTTGACTGAGCTGCACCACTTGGTGCAACGCGTATGGATTGAGGAGGAAGTGCCTCCTGACCTAAAGGATGCCCTTGTGCCACCACTGCACAAGGGCAAAGGGAGCAAGCAATGTTGCATGAATTATCGTGGCTTCAACTTGCTGAGTTGTGTGGGATCGTTGATTGCCCGAATCCTGCTCAACCGCCTCGTCAGTCAGGTTGTGGAACCTAACGTGGTGGAAGAGCAATGCGGATTCCTTTCGGGTCGCAGCACTATAGATATGGTGTTTGCGGCTCGTCAGTTGCAAGAGAAGTGCAGAGAACGACACCAGCCATTGTACTCGCTTTTTGTTGATTTCACCAAGGCATTTGATACGGTGAACCGCGAGGCATTGTGGCTGGTGTTGGGTAAATTTTGTTGCCCGCGTAACTTTGTAGGTTTAATTGAATGTTTGCACAGTAGTATGCGAGCGGTGCAGCTGAGTGGAGAGACCTCGGATGAATTTGTAGTTATCTCTGGTGTGAAGCAAGGCTGTGTCTTAGATCCCACCCTGTTTAATATATATCTTCATGCAATGATGTCTTGTGCTTTTGATGCCGCTTGTGTTTACGGTGTTCGTGTGGAGCACCGTATTGATGGTGGGTTGCTGAACATCCATCGTTTCGATGCGAGACATCTATTCTGTGAGACCACTATCCGTATGTTGCTGTTTGCTGACGATTGTGCGTTGTTTCCACACAGCGCGGATGAGTTGCAGTACATGACTAGTGATCTGGCTTCGACAGCGGCCAAATCCGGGCTCACCATCAACACAAGCAAAACTGTCTGTCTCTTTCAGTCTTCACCGGAGATGCAATCATCAATATTGCAGTGAATCAGCATTGGTGCTGAAGTATTGCAAACCACCTCCCGCTTTTGCTACCTTGGGAATGTGATGTCGACTGATCAGCAGCTACACAGTGAGCTGCGTATCCGCGTCTCGAAGGCAGCGGCGGCATTCAGGAAGCTTGAGTACCGAGTGTGGAACAACCATCAGCTTACCATTGGCACGAAGCTGATGGTGTACAAATCGATGGTGCTGTCCTATCTTCTATACGGCAGCGAAGCGTGGACGATGTACCGTCGTGTTCCATCAGCAGTGTTTGCGAAGAATTTTGCGCATCGGTTGGGGCGACAGATTCGCTGACACGGAAGTGTTGCGACAAAGTGAAATGTATGCAGTGGACTGCATACTTTTGCTGAGACACCTGAGGTGACTTGGTCATGTGAGCCATATGGATTCGACGCGGATACCGAAAGAACTATCATATGATCAGCTGAGTATTGGGAAGCGGCATGTGGGGAACCCAAATTTACGTTACCAGGACATGATCAAAGTGAGCCTCTCACGTTCTAATATTGATTGCAGGTCATGGGAATCGAAGGCGGTTGATCGGCGTGCATGGCGCGATCTAATCACGAAGACAGTTGCCGAACTGCGGGAGAAAGACCTCATACATGCAGAGAAGAAGCGGCAAGCACCGATGGGTTATACTCCATCGACATCGAGTGCATGGTGCTGTGGCACATGCGGTCGCGAGTGCCTGAGTCAGTCAGGCCCAGTGAGCCATGAGCGAGGCCACTCGGGACCACTACCGAAGCGACGACGGGTCCTGCAGAGAACGTAGGCAGAACCGGTGCAGCGTTTGTAGGTAAGCTTCATTCGATTTACTAACCGCGTGCTTGCATGCTAAGTCTCTTTATTTCAGGTGGTGGGTTTTCAATTTTGTCGTAACGGTTTTCTTTCCCATATAAATGCTTACTTATACCCTCTTCTATACACTTGCACACGTCGCTTAAGCTATTCAGCGAGCCTTGGATAAGTTGTCGACTGTGTGACCGCGTGACGCGCGCTCCTGGATAATTTGTGTTATTTCTCTCTATTCGCCTTCCATTTTGTGCCACATCTTCGGAATTACACTCAATCGTCTCGGATTGTCGAGACCTATCCAACGGATTCAGTCTTTCTGCAGTACTACTAACGACACACTGGCAAACCCTGAACACCGTCTTTGACAGATCATTCGGTAAGACCTGCTTGTGAAACTGCGTTGTTTTTTATTTTTCCCACTACATTGGGATACCATTCGACGGAGCTTTTTTAAGGCTACTAGACAACACCTTACTTATTGTAGTGCACCTCTAGATACCACAAATAGAGGTTATTTTGTGATCACGCAATTACCGCTGTAACTCCCTTAACGCGTTTTGCCACGCAAAGCCTTTGTGATATTCCAATGTCCACTGTTCCTCGCGTGCACATGACGGGCCGACGCAGTCTCAAAGCTACGCCAATGAACAACCAATCCAAGGTCAATAGTGGTCCAGACACGTCGGTCACCAAATGCTCGCTTTGTTCCAATTCCTTCGATGGGGCTACAACACACTGTATGTCGATCGACGGCTTGTGTGTGTGTGACGCATGTTCAGCCAAACCGTTGGCTAGGGTCATTCAAGTGCTTATGGCGAAATGTGAAAGTTTAGCCCTAACGGTCACAGAACTAAAGGAATTGACTACTAGCTTGGTAAAAAAAACCCACTGAACTTGAGTCGCAGATTAGTGTATTAAGTAGCCCGAATCCCAGACCTGTCAAAAGGCGAGAGCCATTTAGTAAAGAAGCCACACAGTACGGTAAAAATAGCACACCATTGTTGATGGACGCCAGCGAAGACAGGCCTGTCGAACGACCTCCCAAGTTTTGTGAAGTGTCTCAAGGCTTAAACAGCTATGCACAAACTGCACGCTCAACCCTGTCACGGGTTGGACAGCAACATTTGACCCCCACAAACAGCACAACAAACGGCGTTCCGCGTATGCAGCCATGTAGCAGCGCAGGCTCTCCCTGCACAAGGGACAAGATGAGTAGTCAACCTAGACAAATGTCCACCAGTAACAACTCTCAGGATAAGCAGTTAGTGTACAACAAAAACGCTCTGACAATTATGTGTTCAAATGTACCAGAGCCCACGAGCGAGTCGCTAAAAGGTAGGCAAGTGGAAGAACAAAACCGCTGGGCAGAGATATGCTGTGCTCTCGAAATTAACGTTCCTGCAACTAGTCTTACGCGCATTTCCCGAAATCCATCCTCGCCGCATTTAGGACAACCTCGGTTATTACGAGTAACATTTGGTAACACACGCGACCTGGAGGATGTGCTCCTGACAGGCCACAAGCTAACGAATTCCTCTCTCAGCGCCCGCATTTTTCCAGATAAACCATGGATAGAAAGGCAAAAATGGAAATCCGACCCAGTCGCGTCACGACATGATGCGACGAAGAAAGTAGTGCTGGTCCACGGTGTCCCAGAACTTAACCATGGCGATATAAATGAACATCAGAAGCACGATATAGAAGAGTGGAGGTACATAACGGAGCTCTACAACATACAAAATATCGTGACTTTCGATGTCACCCGTCTAGCGGCCTCCTCAAACTATCAGGGTAACGGGCCAAAAATTTTGAAAGTCACCGTGGCTACACCTGAGATGGTATCAACGGCCGTCCAAGCGTGGCACGACAACAGAAAACGTGGGCCACCTGAAATACGTTTAAGACCGTTCCTAAACAAAGTACGGGCTACAGATACAGACGAACCGGACTCGGTTGTTCCTAAATCAGGTCAGACAAATGTGCAAACGCCTCTGACAAAAAACGTACGCAGACCGGCACAATCCGTGCCGGTCAACCACAACGAACCGAGCTCCTAATGTGTCAACAGATACAGTGCTGCTACACAAACGCTCAGGGGCTCAACTCTAAGCTACCTGAATTGCGCCATCGACATAACACAATCAATTGGGATATCATAGCTGTAACTGAAACCTGGCTCTCCAATGACATGCTCGACACGGAAATCGAAATCAGTGATATGTCAGTTATTCGCAATGATCGTCCATCTCGCGGTGGCGGCGTTGCTCTGTACTATCGGAATTGTTTGAGATGTGAGGCTATTAACGAACGTCACCTTGCTGTCTCCGACGCTTTGTTTTGCCGAATGCAGCTAAATGGCCGAGGTGGTGAACCTTCGAAGAAGACGTGGGATGCTTGTCTGTTGGCAGTTGTCTACAGGCCACCGAACTCCACCGCAGACCGAGATGACATCCTGTTAAACGCGCTTCATTATGCAGTTTCTCAAAACTACTCACATTGTCTAATCATGGGCGATTTTAACGTACCCTCAATTGTCTCAGCGACTTCTAGCGGTCCTTACTTCAAATCAAAGATTCTCGAGTTTATGGATACGGCAGCTCTGTACAACCACGTGCACCGCCCAACTAGACACCGCGGTTCAAATAAGCCATCGCTTCTAGATTTAATCCTAACCAACGAAGAGTTGATGATTGAGACAATTTCATACGATCCACCATTAGGCAACAGTGACCACTCAGTGTTGAATTTTGCCTATGTGTGTTACGCCAATACTACTGAAATCAGACATGAAAACCGACGAACTATAACCAACTATTCCGTGCTGCACAGCCTAGCGACAACCGTCAACTGGGACCTCAATCTACAGAGCACGGCAGACGACGCGTGGAACGAACTAAAAGACAAAATTAGCGGTGTCACGCAAGCAGCGTCAAAAGTCATACCATTACGAGTGCCGCGCCGGACCAACACCTGGATCCGAAGCAGAACGCGTAAATGGATTAGCACCAGAGACGAGATCTGGAGACAATACGCGCTGAACCATTGCGATGCCACCTGGGAGAATTACAAAATAGTGAGGAACTATTGCACATCACTGATTAGAGCCGATAAGTACGAATGGCAAAAAACATGGTACTTAAATTCACGAACAATACAAAACTGCTGTACAGGTACGTGAA
>CALYDF020003822.1:0-26093 GCA_944474145.2 Dicrocoelium dendriticum
TGTTGATACTGCACGGATAGTTTTTGGTGGTACGTTCAGTACTCTGATCACATCCGCATCAAAGAACAGGACCACTCCTTCTGCGACAGCTCCATCAATCATTCGAAGCAGAATCAGCAAGCACGTGGCTGAAGGACGCAGCTATGCGTGTGCAGAGAGGAACCTAGTTCTGATAATGGGAGCAAATATAAAGTGCAGCGTAATCAATGCACCACGCTTGTATATGCGGACAATTTAACCCACTAACCGCGTTTAGCCGAATGGTTTTAAGTTAACAAAAACACCCGTGGGCATATGTAAACAGTTTAGTGTTTCTAGACCCATCTCAACCAATAAATGTGCTTAAAAGGCCAAGGATGCAGCCAATTCTCTGCTAATCCTATGTACTGTAGTATTATTACGGGACATCAGGAAGTGTCAAATGTCTGCTTTGTTCACCCGGACGCCAGTATGTACATACAACGTTTCTAGTTCAGCGACAGATTTGACAAAGTTGTTCTCATTGTTCCTCCATTGTTCCTCGGTGTTGACTACATTCATCCGAATGCACTGCAGGTTGCAGTTACGAGGATAAGCGAGAAGTTAACCCTACATTTTCAAAGGGGTTTCAATGAACTGCAGGTATATAATGTGTGGAAGTACAGTATTATGGCCCGACTTTCGTGGATGGTCGGCTGTCGTCCAATGATTCATGCACTCGCAACTAGCAAAGGCACAAAATGGTTTATTAGTAAGATCCAAAATCATAGCGCCGGAGACGAACGGATTTCGTAAACATTGCTTGTCTACTGAATGTACCCGGCAGTTGAGTAGAAACAGGGGAATGTGTCACCGGTACTAATGTCATCTATCTCGACTATCCAATATGCTGACTGTGAAACGTAAGTGGCCTTCACTGTGATTTAATTTGCTTGTCAAAGGTAATTTCCAATTTAGAAAGTACCCACGACTTCATGAGTAGTGTTACTCTAGGTGAAATCTCTTTTCAATACAAGAACGTGCATTAATAGGGGCAAGTGAAAGTAATTGCCACTCAGAAAGATCTTAGGTTTAAGGGTATTATTCCACGAACATTTAGTTGCGCAATTGGGCAGAACAGTGATTAATTAGGGCACTCCAGCGGGTGGAGTTAGCTGGAAATCTTGAAATTTGGCTTTATCAACTCTAACACTTATTAACTAACTGTTATCTACCAGCTAACAGCTATTCTGACTAAAAGCATATATCACCTCGGAAGTGCCACCCAAAAGCTGTGGCGCGGCTGAATAGGCCAAAAGAGCCCTATTGCTAGTGGATGCTGGGTGTTGTCCGTCAACACCACTATCCAAATGCTTCATTGGTTACGATCCGATTGATCAAAGTTCAATTACTTGAGAAATACATTTGGCATTGAGATTGTGCGTCACAATCAAATCACCCAATGAGCACTTCAAAATGACCATCCAATCAGTCAATAACCACTGTGAAAATCGATGTCCTAGTGACGCGGTGGCCAGAGAGTTAGAAGTGTCAACTTAGATCCAAATGTTCCAAGGTTCGAAGCGCGTTATCTCTATCTTATGAGAACACATGAGTTCGAAGCCGGGCATGGAATGCGGCGTAAATGGGTGGGCAACACCCAATGTGCAGATGCTTCATCATTTACAGTCCCGTGATCGGATTGACGAAATCACTACTGTCTTATCGACAACCTGACCGCAATCGCTTTCAGCTCGTGCAACTTGTGTTCACCATGATATTGAGCATGCTGCGTGTACTGCCCAAAGTTTGTAACGCTCTTCTTTTTAAGCGCCATGTAAATCTGATCGCGTTTTCTTCCATGACATCAACATTGTTGTCCATATTATGATATAAAGCACGCTCATACGTTATGTATATATAAGCTGGCAAGCCCATATCCGGATATGTGGTTTTGCAGTGCGACGGATGTAACTACCTTTTGAGTAACTAACAGTTTTCCTAAAGATGACATTTCGGACAGGCCTTTAAAATATATAAATTACGAAAGGAAAGAGCTACATTTTCTAAACAAGTTGGGCATCATGTGCTTCTCCACTTATTCATCTGCTATAATTGCAAAAATAAAAGTGCATCTACACTGTTTACACTTGTCCTTGCTGACGTCGTTACAGTCTGTGCCAGCGTGAGTTATGCATCCGTTAGTTTGGTTTAGTTACCTTTAATGTTGCCAAATATAACCTCCTTTGTCAGAGAGATTAACGAAGTAACCTTGGCGACAGGAGCTGCGAAAAGTGTATGCAGGGTTCGTTAATGGTCACACACATCAGAAACGCAGTTTAGCTCTGTTCTGACCCATAGAAATTCGGAAAAATCGTGGGAAGTTACCGTGGAAATGGAAGAAATTGTCCGATAACATGGAATTTTCTGCTCATCGGAATTTGCTCAGTGTAGTTTATAAATGATGATTTCCTGTATTTACACACTGTGAACTACCTCACTGAGGGTTGTTTTAAAACCAACGGTTAACATCAATTCATATTCGGAGTTCGCTTGCGAAACGATCCAATATGATTTCAGCACTAACGCAACGCAAGTCCCCATAGGTTTTGCTACCAAATATATATAAAAATTTGGGTTTACCCAAATGGAAGCATCTCGACTGTTTTTGCATAAGGCAAACAAAACTTTCTTTGTGGTCTCTGTAAATGAGAACTAATTGTTTCTTTGGAATCTGGACACACAAAGCTGGGACTAGTGTATACTGCTTTCCTAGTGATTTTGCGACATATTGACATGTCACACTATTCAGTCCAGAAACACCAATGGCGTCATTGTGTACCTACCCATTGCAGTGCAACCGCGAGTTCCACACAAAAATTTCGAATGCTTTAAAAGCGACTGACACAAATGGACTCATTATCTTTTTGTATTGGTTCAGCGCAGGTGGGCTCATGCAGACAGCCATCGCGCATCCATAAAAGCGCTAGACGGCCGTTTCGTCCCACTAAGGTGTGTGCCTGCCTGAGTCTAGCTACGACGAAATTTCAGCAGAAGCAAATAAATGCCTCTACTATTCAAAAAGACTCATCCACTGCTATCAAAACATGTAATCCATAAATGACAGACAGACACTAGATGAAAGGGCACAAAGCTCATGATTATTGACACAAAAATGAAGTTTACACCTGACTGAAGCACAGTTTCTCAGGTCGGTTGGCTGTGGCAGAAATTTTGCCGCTAATGTTCAAAATTTTGTTTTCTATCCGTTACTCTGTTATTACGCCAACTTTTTCATTAACATGCAGAGATATGAATTTCAGTAGTAATATCACGAAATAGTAAATAAAGATCTGTACACTTATCAGCTATTTTGGCAACGGATAGTTATATCTACTTTTAGTACTGGTTGCGCCCAACAACAGGAATAGAAAGTTGCGAAAGCCACAAGTTTCTCTACTTCACTACACATCTCCAGTACCAATTTATGAAAGTATCGCAAATGGCTAGATAGCAAGGTAAAATCACAGGTAAAAGTATGCTTGCCGTAAGTTTCTTACATAATGTTATGGAAGACATACCTGCGGTTAGTCTAGACAATATAGACTTTAACTTCGCTACTGTGTAAACAATAACACTGACGGTTTTCGATTGAGGCGCTTGCTAGCAACAATTATCGAGTAGGATGGCAGAATCAATTCACATAGTATATTAAGGCATTTCACTTATTTCGGTTGCCCTGGTGAAGTTGAGGTTGAGATGGTTAACATTTGGCCATGCTATTAAAATGTTATTTGCTTCAAACAGTGGACCACTAAACGTAGTACTGAAAGCAAAACTCCTTACTATCCCAGTTTTACTGAAATTGAAATTATGAAAACCAATAAATTTAACACGTGCACTGTTCGCTAAAGGAATGTTTGGCCAGGGTAAAAAAGCACTTCGCAGTGCATAAGACTTTTGGGGCAACAATATTCTTGTGTTTATTATCGGAAACCACAAAACTAATATAGTATTATGACATAAATAATAGCTCTTAATTGTTCAGAGTTCAACATCTTTCACTCCAAGACAAAAGCAATAACGGATATTAGTTGCTTGGTAATTAAAATATAAAATTTCTTTGTAGAATAGGAAGTTGCAGTTGAGACTCTGCTGAACATTAAAGTGTTTGAGGATCTAGTCCATTATCCGTCGGAGGAGAAATGAGCACAATCTGCAAGACTCAGTATTGACCTTGTTGCATAGAAACTAAAAGCAATCGAATGTGCAATGCATTGGTTGTCAGATCCGTTTTTCCCCAATTTAAGCTTGACAAACTTTGTAACCTATGTAGCGGTATCAGTGAAATAAATGCATTTGATTCACAAAGCACTAGAACATATACTAGCTAACTTCTGCTTTAAATTTCATATGGAGGACAGTCTCTTTCACATTGGGCTATGAGTCACAAATACCGCTCCCCAATCAACTGCTGACGAAGTTCCCGAGAGAAGCTGTTCACAGGACCATCAATATTCCGTTCAGCGTCTAATGCATTTCAAGCTTGTCGGACTTTCCAGCCATGGCTGGTGTGAGACATATCAGGCATCTGTGCTACGTTATTCAGAACGCCCCGATTCGGCCCCAATAGATTCGGGTGACGAAACATACTTAGACACTGTCTTAGCATTTAAGTGTAAGGACTACTTGATATTGAGTTAGTAACTTAGATAGTTCCGTACAATTACGATAATCCATGTGATGCCTTATGCAGTTAACTGGGTTGAATATCGGTGTCATTCGGAAAGAGTAAAACGCAGAGAATTTTATAAGATTACGCCAGATAAGATACCAGTGAGTTACGGTAACCTCAGTTCAACAAACCAAAGCAACACCAAAGTGTAAGGATGCACCACACTTCAAGCAACATATGAACCGACTCACACCAAATTCTTTGAGAGAATGCAAATCACCCATTCGGAAAGGAGCACACATCTTTCGGCAGAAAACCATGCAGCTTGCACAGACTTCGATTGTCTTGAATGGCCAGTAAACCTGCTTGAAGTGCTTAGGAATTAAGGATTACATAACTGCAGATGTGAAAACCTAGATAAACAAATTAGCCGCATTTCTTTATGAAGGGAAATATATTACGCTCTTCCAACTAAGTTTCTCCAAATGAGTTACGACTGTCATGTAAGTGATAAGATATTTGTTACTCTTAAGGTTAGGATACTGTTGATGCACGTAGGGCAAACGCACAATGAAAAGAAATCTCTTTGCAGCAGTTACTAAGTCAGGTATTGATAACTAAGCTGCTGTCTGTTGCCATTACTTGGTAGTTGTTTTGAGTTCGGATGTTGATGTTGCTGTAGACGAAAGATGTGCATAACTGGTGTGTTCCGGTAGGGCGAAAGGTCCTCTGATGCTTTTCTCAGCGTGTGGATACTTAAGTGATGTGGAATTTACTTTTTCCTTTTTGAGTAAAAATTACCCTGTCATGAGTAGAAAAACAATATGCAGGCCACATTGTTCGTCGTAGTTTTCTATCGCGTAGTAGTAGCTTAAAAAGTAACGCAATCGCTTGCTTAAATTTGCTCTGTCACCACTTTGTTTCATCACTATAAAACATTCGGTATCATGTTACGTCTTCAAACTAGATCATGAGTGGACAGAACTCAGGCTGTACCAAACTGGTGAAATGCCCTGTGATTCTGAAACACCTCAAAGCATGTTAATTTTAACACTGGGTTGATTACAGTGATTAATCCGGGGGAAAGTTTGCTCACAACCACAGCAACGAATGACTTTATTCAGGAACTTGGTATCAAAAAGATAGAAATTGAATTTTGTGTAATGAACTAATGTTGGAGATAAAGATGGCCAATGAATCTTTGTGCGCACCTTTAATTATTATTAACTCGTTTTATGTTAATATTAGCAGTTTGAAATACACAGGTTACAAAAGTTCTACCGCTGACAGTTTGAAGATTAGATCGCCAGCACTTCTTAACCATAACCAAAGGAGCTGCACAAATAGTCTGTTTCCAATACGAGTCACACAATATATAGGAAAATGTCATTATTGGTTGAAAAAGTTAAATCGTCCATCAGATGCAGAGGGATTTTGGACGCACTTCTACCTCTACTCACTCATCAGATATATCTCGGATGTTGTCTTACTTGCCTCTTCTCTAAAAAGGTTGGCATTATTCAAGGTATGAGAATGATCCCCAAGTGGAAATTCATCGATATATCAGCTGTGAATATGATTTAAAGGCTTGGAACCATTTGGAACAGTTGTTTAACGTCACATCCTAGATTATTCCGTGCAGTTCAGGGGCATAACTTGCACGGCATTGCTGGTAACATTTCAGCACACGTCCTGCAAATGACATGGAGCTTTGCTTATTTCTTACAAAGGACGTCGCCTTCTATGTATGCTACTTCCTCCATCATGGATGTACCCATAGTATCGTGTTGAGGACAAACGCAGCATTTGGATAAAATTAGCATCAACTTTACTGCATTAGTTTGGAACCCTCCGTGTTGACATATGAATTATTTCACAGATCATGACAGCATGCCACCGCAAACGAATTTGGACCAGTAAAACTATGAGCTAGGTCACTTTTGATACACGCTTATTCATTCTACGTGGACCTCTAGATATGCAAAATATATCCATTCATATGGGGTTATCCGAACAAATCTGGTCGAATTCCGCGTGTCGCAGTCACGGTGATTGGTCCACCGCTCACACATCCGGAAAGGTGTGTTGAGCATACAGTGTATTTTCAAGCTAACTGTGCGAAAAAAACGAAAAAATTATAATTACAATTAGACCATTGAAATGAAATCAGCTTATATGTAGGTCAAAACAGGTTGACTAATTCTAGTTTGAACCATATACTCATCCAACTGGATATGAACTTTGTAACCCCGTTTACATTTTTAAAATGGGAGTGGCGCTGACCTATCATCCGAAGAGCATAGTATTCTCATATCGCTCTGATGTAGAAGGCATACAGCAATACATGTTAAAGGCAATTGTGGGTTGCTGTGCTGCGTTGCAACTCAGTGTTTTACAAATTCGTATTTCTGAAATACCCTATACCAAGATCAGAAGTCAGTATAAGCGAACATATGTTTTCGAGAATTTCTCGTTAGATGTTGACCGAGTCATTATCCATATTAAGCTAATGATCCGCTAGTTTCGTGTTTACCGGCTGCTATGGGGTCAAGACATCAACCAGCAACCATTAACTTTGAATACTGACATAATATGAACATTCAAACTAACAAACCCCCCTAAAATTTACTAACCAGTTACCCACACACAACCTTTTC
Organism: Dicrocoelium dendriticum; assembly: GCA_944474145.2. Lineage (NCBI taxonomy): Eukaryota > Metazoa > Platyhelminthes > Trematoda > Plagiorchiida > Dicrocoeliidae > Dicrocoelium > Dicrocoelium dendriticum. Next base: position 7,291 of record CALYDF020003822.1, read on the forward strand.
CTCGTTTCGGATCCAACTCACAGTGCTGTTGTACAGGAAATACGTTATTCCTGCACTATAAACACAACTTCATTTAGCTAAGCTCATGTATTATGCGAATCATCAATACTTGATACTAGGCAGTAACTTCTCATATGGTAAGGTGATATTAAGTCCATTTGGCGGCATTCTTAAAATTAACATACACTTTGACAAGGCGGTACTGCAGGTTGACTCGTAGACAAAAGTTGCGCTACGATTTGGTGCATATTTTCATCACATCCATGGTATGGTTGTCTTCACGTGAAAGGTCTTTGTATTTGCTTGGTAGGGTACTTGAGCCACCATAGACATCCCCAGTTTTGGATCCAGTCCTTAAGTGACCTAGTCAAGTCCCAGTAAGAGACATGGGCTCGCATTTTAACTATCGAAATGAGTGATTGATGTTGCAAAAGTGAAAAAGCGATCGAAGCTTGTACACATTTGCAGGAAATTCAAGTTTCAAATTTTCTGCGGCACAACATTGCAAACACAATTCGCGAATTATAGGAGAGTAGGGATTATCCATTGCTGTGTTTTTACTAGCATGCATGGTACATAGGATTGTATAATTTTCTGAAAACATTCAAATATGCCATCAAAGCTGTAGATGTACAGGGTGGCCGTAAAGTCTAGAAACATGGGAAAAATGCAGAGTTTTACTCAATTCATATCTGAGATAGTATTTCTATCGTTTGCAGTGCAAATGTTAAGACGCAATAGAAAAATTTCGTGAACGTGATGAAATAAATCCCGTTGGGGGTAAAATTTGTCATATGCCCTCCTATTCATTGAGTCCAGTGCATTGCGACTGCACTTGCCATCGAGCACATCTTCTTATTTAGTAGTCACCAGACGAACTTGGAAAGCACTAATGTCTAGTGAACCTGGAAGCAAAACCACATGACCCTATCTTGCAGTCTAATTAGAAAAAATGTCATCCAACCAACCTCGTAACAAAACGAGCATGAGCACCATTTTGTGGGAACCATTGGAGAAACCCTTTCCGAATGCTTTCAATTTGAGGCAATAACTGATCTTTAAGCACAGTAATATAAGTGAGGTGAATCAAGCGACCATAGAAATAGAATGGTCTAAGCACATGAGTTTTCCATATAACTTACCAAACCATAACTTTTGTGCTCCTTGCTGTTTGGAGTAATAAATGAAATGTGGTTTTTGTTACGACCAATACCAAACCATTTTAGGTTAATCTCAACAGCTGCATAAAACAAAGCTACATCTATAAAAAGAATACAAAATTTTGTGAAATGAATGTTTTCAAACAGTTTTTAAAAAACCATTCACACTTCTCAATACATCTATCAGTGTCGTCCTATATTAAGTGATGCAGGTGTTTTAATATAAATCCGACGGTTGTTTCGGGTTACTTAAATCCATAGATGTCCGGCGAACTGATTTTCTGAACTTGCAGATATTTTACGCACAACCTTGTTTTTCGTTTTCGGTAAAACACCCGTTACCGCGTAACGCGGTTTGTCCAGGAAGCTGTCTGTTTCGTGCAATTTCCCAAATACCTTTGTCACCGCCGAAAAATGAATTTTTTCCTCGAATGGCTGTCTTTCGGGATGAGCATTGCCGGGACGTAGCTTTAAGGATCACGAGCCTGTTTTGTAATCTGTGGCCACTGGTTTGAGGCAGCTTCGGGACCGTGCAATCTTCGCAGTATCATTAGCCGCCGCAGGACCGGTGATGACTGAGCTGCAACGAAGCGTTTTAAGGCATTCCGATGTACTGCTGGTGCTTTTTACTACTAATATCACCATTCTTTATATCCAATAACAAGTATAGATTTAACTGGTTCTTCCCTTGCCAAAGCCAGGATTAACCTGCGGAGGCAAAATTTCGATTTCACTTATTAATAACGCAAATTAATGTTAATTTAACGCATATGCATAAACATGTTGCTGCTTGTCTATTTAACCAAAATCTAAGTAGGATCTGCTGTAAAGAAATGTGAGATCAGAGGAACTCGGATAGTGTTTGTTTGTCGGGTTTTTGTCACACGGCCAAGCAAGACGTCGACTTCATGTTTTGGATGCCTTAGCATGCGATTTGCTTCGAATTCCTCCCAGTTGTTAAACCCTCATGCTTCCAAATCCAGCATCGCTTGTTGATACGCATCACAAAATCTAGCAACAGCATGTGAACATGCTGAGTGCGTTGACAATTATTTTGGTATAGCAAAGGAGTGAAGATATAACTAGTCTAAAATAAAGTAAATTATACTACCTTGATTCTTGCCATTTGCGCGCAGATAAGTTTAGGGCGGTCATCGAAGTAGTAATTTGCTGGACAACCACCTGTATTATATCACTGGTCGCAGACACAGCATTTAACAAGGAATATTTAGCGGTTTCCTTTGCTAATTTGTCACTCCAAAAACAACCTGGCGATTTCTTAACTGCATTTCTATCTGCTTGAAATTTATGAAGAAAGGTTAAACAACATGATTTGGTAGAATATTGTTTGATAGCCCAAATACCAAATGAGTTCCTCTATGAGCGCAAGCTTAGTTGGAGTTTAGTAGTTGCAAATGGTCTAATTGAAGTTACTACCATTTTGGCTTAAGACTTTGCGCTACATTCGAACTATGTTTCAGTGGTCACAACAACCTGGCATGAAAATCTTAGCGTAAAATTTGCGGACAGTCTGCCGTATTTAACTTTCTATAGCAGGTCATATGCTTGCAGACAACTGCCGAAAACTTTGCATAAACAGGAAGTTTATCTTGTGGGAATTCTGGCTTCAAGGTCTTAAATTATGTGTCAGGCCCAAAGATGGATGCCGTCCGATATTGCACGGACGTCTGATGAACGTGGAAATTATGGACCCAGGAAACAAAGAACCATACAAAAAATTATCTTTGCACCTTCCTACTTCCAAGAATGTTCGTAACACCCTGCAAAGCTACTCAGTCGGTGCCACTATGTTTGCGCAGACTTAAACTTAATAACTGCCTTCTGTACTGACCACTATTCAGATTAACCATTAGGACTGTGCAGCAATTCGGATTTCAGATTAACAAGGGCGTTTTGTAAGAAATAGTAAGCGCACACTCCCCATACAGAAAGCTCAAACCGAGCTCCGCTCATATCTTTACTCAGTGAAATAAGTTTTATTGTTTAGACTATCGTGAAATATCAATACAAAATTGGGATCAACTTTCGCTTGGTAATTAGAAACAGCATGTCTGTTTTTGGCAAAAGGAAGACCCCAAGTTGTCTTTATAAAAGCGACCTGGATGCATTTGAAAGTTGCCATCTACCATAATTACCTCAATCGGATATTTGTTAACAAACCAGCCAAATCATATTTATATATATGTATAGAATATTTCCTTCCTAATTTTTTACCCCTGCCACCAACATAAGTTTCTTCTCACTAGACGAAATAATATTAGTTACTTATCCTCTGGTGCACGGGTTCAGAGAGGCACTACGCCTTTCATGATGACATTTATTATGACTCTGATTTGCGCCCATTATCCTCAAACACCTGGCATAAATCTGGTTGAACCTACTTACGAAAGTAAGTCCATCGAAAAACGAGTAATTTCAAGGTCAACGAAAATTTTCATTTGTCTGCTGTTCTGGTGTCTATTATTGTTGACTCAATGTGAATGGTTGCTAGGAAAACAATAAAACCAAGAATGACTTAAATTCTACTTTTATTTCATAATTTATCTTTATCTTTATCGCGTCACGTAAAATAATGGCCTCTAACACTGTCGCAAGAAATGCTGGTTGTGTATTTATATCCTTGTTGTTTATGTTATATTATTACAATTGGGAGGATAAAAAAGAAAAGTTGGGACGAGAAGATAATATTTTATTGTTCTTTTTAGTTTGTTCTCTAGTTCTGCCTGTCGTTCACTGCTGCGCAGATTCTTAAGGTATTGGCTGGAGGCTTCCAAGCCACATGATTACCCACGCCTATTGGAAAGCCAATGACTCACTCGTGAATATAAAGTGTGTAGCATGTTTAATAAACCAAAAATGGAATTTAAACGGGTTGATTTGCTTAGCCATCTTATGATACATGTAGCTGGAATGATAAGTAAAATCGGTGATGGCTGTGCTGCTGGTAAGCTATGCCGCCATGTTACCAAATAAGGACTGCATGCGGGGATGAGGCCCCCCATTTAACTACTCGGGCATTTAATCGGGTCCTAGGGATATGTTGCGGCTCCGGTTCCTTATTATTGCATTTCTACTTTCCTTACCTTACCTTATCGGTACTACCCAACTTGCAACAATATGATCATGACACTAGGAACAATTTTTGTAGAACTGAGGACAAGTTATTATTACTATTCACCATGGCAAACATATAATTCTTAGTGTAGCCTTGATGCATAGATCGCGTGCGCACTTTATTTCGCGAAGTTCAACCGTGAATAACTGCAGGAAAATTTAATAGACTTTATGATATTATTGCCAACCATTGATATTCATTGGTTCGGCATTGGCGCTTACCACTACTACACACGAATTCAAATACTAAAAAGCGCTTTTAATACATAGAGATTTTTCAAGATTTTATCAGGTGGGTCTTTCGTTTCAGTCAGCATTCAGTAAGTTGATTTGTTATCTGTGCATTATTCCTGTTACTCAGTGTTCTATGTTTTGCACATGGTCGTAGTTCGCTGTAGGTGAGTCTCAAGTTATCAAAACGAAATGAATATTAGTATCTAAACATCATTACTGAGATTAAAGATCTTTATTGACCAGATGTGCAACCGTCTGGTGCTATTTATTAGGTTGAACAGGCATTCGTTCTCTCGCTGTACCGGCCGTCGGTTGCTACTCTTCTATGCAGTTGAAAAGAATTAAATGGTATCAAGATGATAGCCAAATGCTTAGGATATTTGTGAACGGGATATAAGCTACTCATTATTTGTTCAAGTTGATATGTATGGGTTGGTTATTAATGCACCCCCTCAATCGACAGCTCTGTATTACTTTCGGTGCGCAATGGCCTCTCCAACAATTTGTGAGTGAGGACGAGTACATTAGGTATATCACATCTGCTCTTTAAAGCTTTATTTCAACAGTAGGTTGACGTGCTTCTCTTTGGCATAATTGTCCTCACATAGAGTTCAACGCTGTTTGCTTAGGCCTAGACAACTCAAACTTTACGAAATAACTCAAATGGTTTCTAAATACTAAAGAGCACACGCTTCCTAATATCTTTAATACTTCTGAATTATTACAACTGTATATTGTAATACTTTGCGTTCGCTCGAATACTCTAGGACATTTTAACTGGTAAGCTCAAATGCAGCAGCCTTCATCCAGTACAACTACCATGTAAAGTAAATTACTGTCGGGAATGTGGAAGGCTTAGTCCAAAACCAATAGTCCATGAACGATAATGACGTCAGGGAATTTAAAGCTATTAAAGGTAAATTCCGCACCTATTATTTGGCGGAAGAGCCGTTTCGGAAATATATGTTTTGACAGTTCTCCAGAGTAGGCATACCGCATGTCTACTCTGTCGTCCTTGGTCACGGAACATTTCTATTGCGGTGATTTGAGTGAAAAGGATGTGAAGCCTACATTTGTTAAGCACTACAAGGTATATATTTCGAGATTAGCGGGCTACAGGAAGGAATGACAGAATCAAGGATACTTCCGTTGTTTGCTAAGTTGCTCAGTGAGAATGACAAAAGCAAGAAATGTCCATACTATCTGACTGCCACAAGTTGTAGGCCGTTAACTGGAGAACTGCAGGACAATTAATAGTCGGCTGTCAATCTTAGCTGACAAATATCACAGCTGACCGGTGGTTCCGAACCTTCATATGTAGAAAAGTAACTGTTTCTGTTCAGTAAGCAGCATCTCCTTTCGTCACCTCACTGATTTGTTTACGAATATATCCTAGAATTACGCTGTGTTCTGGTTAGAACTGAAGAACATTCACTCTGCTGCGGTGATACGTCCACATCGTTTACCTTCACATGAACATATTTGATTCGGTTAATAAGTTTAATTTCACAGTTGCACAACTAGGAGATTAGTATTACCCACAAATGCACTCGAGTATGGATGAAAATTTGACCGTTTACAACATTGAAAGAAAACTATTTGGAACTTCTTTGACCATGTTAAGCAACCCAGGCTAGAAGAATTAGGATTGCACATGGGTGATTAGCTTCGAATTCAGGCAGATCTCATCAAGTAGCTAATTTTGCCAAACCAAAATACTCTTGAAGCGATCAGTTGCGACTGAGTCGCAGTACTAACCTGAGAGGCCACCAGTACCGATCAGTGAACCACCGCAGCTGACGCAAGTGCAGATGGAGTTTCACTCACATCGGGTACACCGGAGAGAGAACACCTTTTCTACCGATGCCAATTTACTCCCTGACTAAGGCTTTTCAAACTCGTCCTGACGACGTGCTGACACACTTGCACTTTCTATTGTGGTCCTTCGTAGTCAGAGGATGAAAGTGTGAGTTCAAACGGTCTCTTATCAACCATTGCCGTAACATGGCGGTGGGAAACCTATAGCACGTTCAGGTTGATTGCCTGTTTCGTACCCTGAAACAGAAATTGCACTACGTTACGTTATTTCACTTCTAATTACGCAACCTTCGTTCCAGTTACCTTACGGGAATTGCCATGCACTCAAAGATTTACCCGCTAAAATGTCTGCTCATTGTTATTAAGTCATAGGGTAGTTTCTTAGTAGATGTCACTTCTCATCTGAAAAGTTTTAGTAAGAGATGACACTGTTCCTTTTGCTCTAGCTTCTGAAACCCCCGAGTGAAAAGGTTTCCAAACATAAATATAATATAGGAGAAAAATAATTCAGAAAAAGCGACGTAATTCCTTTAAACACAACAACTGACATCATCGGTAAAACAAGAAATCTAGTTACCAACATCATCAGAGCAGTTACGTCTACTTAAGTGATTGATAATGCCTGCACGTTGAGGAACACAAATCCAATTTATCTGATTGTCGTAGTAATTTGATTCGATTGTAAGTGCCGTTTTGGTGAGGGAACCGCAATTTGCAGTTTTGTTTTACACTGCAAATCGTTTTGACTGAATGGATGCTTTCAGATAGCCAGCTCGATGGTTTAATGTGATTCCCTTGGATTCACAAATGCCGCCTATCGTCGTTCGTTATATTTAAATAATGAGATGTTAAATAACTGATTGCAATGTAACCCGTAACATATGTTTTTATTAGTGAGTGAGCATTCACGTGGCGAAGCAATCCCTATTTGTGAATTAAGCAAATTCAGTGTGCATGCGATACCAAATTAGCTATATAATCGATGGGATCACTTGGCAGTTCGTTGGAAAATCTCTGAACAAATAACATATGTATCATTTGTGGAACAAGTATATTAATCAGATCGCTAGTAACTAATCAAGCAAAATCTATCCCACTCCACAAGCAATGAGGCAGCAATTTGATTTTACTGGAAATGCTGCGGAGACATGGCTGTTAATTAATTTTACAGGCAGATGCTGACCTTTTTCTTATAGAGGGAAACTATGTAACTATGCCAAAACAACCATCGTGTGCGCCAAAAGACGAGCAAATTGAAAGCAATTCCTCTACAAGAGCTCTTGTAGATGGTAGTTTGTTGCACTATTCAGAATATATATATGCGACATTCCTCCAAAATTTACAGCAGTCAGCTCTGGAACTAACTTCGTTTGCTGGAAACACGACACGCTGGATCAACATCGACACAGTTGTGTGACCGTCTCATATAAGAGGTTGTGCCGGATTAGTGCTTCCTGTTGTTGGACAAATTGAAGCTAGGAAAATCACTCCAGTATTCAATCGTAAGTGTCGTCAAAAACCCGTATTCATGGGGCCTACTGTAGACTCCAAACACTGTGACCCCTTATTCAATGGTAATCTTTTAAAAGCTTTTGATTTTATCGGCTACCTAGGGTTGAAGTATTGCCAATTTGTGGGCTATTTATCGGCATGACTATCGAAATTTCAATAGAAAAATGCGTACGTAGAAATGCTCCAAAAGTTCAACTGTTTTCCTAGCGTGCGGTCACACGTCGCAGAAACCATACGTTTTGAAGTATCCTTGATTACGCCTTCTCAGCTTGATCCGAACAGTAAATACCGACCTGAAGGAAAACGCCCATATCTTCGCGTGAAGCTGTTTGAAGCATTTGGTAGCCCAGCTTATAGCGGTACACATTGTAATTCGGTAATTACACGACCCCACATTTCTCTATATTGAACTATATTTGATTCTGGATTGACCATGCGGTAACTACTCGGAACCGCTTAAATAATTGCTTGATAAACCGATGTATTTAAAACTTTCGATTCATTTTGCGCCTTGGTTTATAATATACAATTCAAATAATTTGTCTTATGTCTGATAATCACCAAGAACAACCATGACACCAGTACAGAGTGCTGTGGTATTTCCCATTCGACTTCTGTGGGATCTGACAGGGATAAACACACACACATAACTTTAAGCGTCAGTAGAGGAGAAATCTTCTGATCCACACTATGAGAGGACCAACAATGCAGAAGCTCTTTCATTTGAAAATAAAGATACTAACCGATCGATTGTGCTGGATAAGCCGAGACAAACTATCTTAAATCCTGTACCCCTTTGTCAACTGCCTCTGTCCATTTGCGCGGGTAGGGCTCGATCGATTTTTTCAATAGCCATGATGTTCTTATGTAGATGCATTGGTTACAGTAGGTCTCAAGCCAACCGTCAATAATGAATACTGAATACTGTATTATAGAGCAGGTATAAATGAATTCCGTACAACTCTTTCGAAATATGGTAAAAAACGTTATAAAAGTTGTCAGCCGTGAATATCGTTGTCGTTCTCATGTAACATTTAAAATATCTGACTCAAGATATTTCAGGACTCACAAATGTGATATGTCATCGCAAGTGTGCAATCGTTCTCTGAATCGAATAGTGGTAAAATATAAATCTAACAACGTTTTGAACTGCTGCACAGATGTTGCCTCCATCACATGTTCAGGTAAACTGTTCCAAATGTTTACCACTCTCCGTTCGAAGCACAGTGGGTGGGGAAAATGTTTCACATCCGGCACGACAAGTTTGTATCTGTGTCCGCGTGTGCTGCCTGGCCCTCGTAAGTGCAGCATTGGCCTTAGCATTGGGAAGTCACCGAGATGTAGTATATGTAGGTCATAATGAGGTCGACTCGCATCCGACAGTAGGACAAGGTGTTGAGTTCTGGTTTCTCGCACCGGTCTTCATACCCTAAGCCACATGAACTCGGTATGAGCCTGGTAGCAACGTGTTGGACCAGTTCGATGTTTTGTGCCTCGCTTCGGGTAATCGGAAAGTATGCGGCCGAACCGTACTCTAGCATTGGTCTAATGATGGAAGAGCTTTGCAAGAACCGGTAGGTGAGTTACAGGACGCTATTTGAATGCACTGAAAGGACTAGCTCCTTAGTTAATTTATGTTATCATCCTGTATTTCTACATGCCGTGCACATATATATGGCCAAAATAGTGTTGGAGTAACAAAGTCAAAGACTCAGCTATGTTTGCGCGCAAATGTTCAATACCTGCAAAGCTACTTTTATTCATTCACTAAGATTTTACTACAATTCCTACTGTGAGGGAGTTATGGATGAGTTTTAATGATGGGACAGTACTAGCTAAGTAATCAGCTGAGCACCGAACGTATTTAAATTTTGGTAATACATGACCGCACTACGAGTGTTGAAGTAGTGCCAGTACATTTCTCTGGACTCAGCTTGCTAACGTGGACGGTTGGTGGATTAAGTATGACTAACGACTTTGGAACTATACCGTTGTTCTTTGCCTTTGTTGCGTTAGTTTGCAGTAGAAAATTCAGAATGAGGGTGGAACCAACCTACGAAACCAAGCAGCCGGCATCAGTTGGTTTGCCAGCTGTTGGTGTTAAACATTTCTAATTTGTATTAATAAACAAAACACGCGTTGAGTTTGGATCCATTTGCCTACAAAGATCCACGTGGACCTTTTGTCAAGGCGCCAAAAAGTTCTTCACAAATTATAGCAATAGTGGTGGAGGGCTTCTCGCATTTTTGAACTCAAAGTTCCTCACAATAAATGTGAGCCTATGTACATGAGTGATTTGCACTAGTCCGTGCCAACACAAGCTAATTTGATGGCTACCATCTACTTACTTCAATGCCTTATTGCACAAGAACCAATTACTGTAAAGCAACGATATTCACTCAGCTGACTAAATGCTGCAGCCGAAGGGCATCGCTCATCAGGAACACGGATGTCTATATTACTCTGACAGTGTCGACCTTGGAAATTTTAGGCACTAATTTTCTTTTGAATTCAGAAGCAGAAAGTAGCGAACAACTTGTTTTCATGGCTTCATCATCAGGCTAATACAGTCACTACAAAGCGAGATATAATAGACAAAATGGGTTTAAATTGGGTCGGTGAAGCAGGGTAACTAATCGATAAGTCTACGTGCTTGGTCTGGTTGAGGCGAGGTCAGGTGAAGTGGCCTGACTGTCATTGTTACTCGCTTTGGTCTGAAGCCAAAGGCAGATGAAAGTATGGGCGGGTTTTTTCTTTGCACGTAGGTCAGGGTTATAGAGCCGAATTGCGATCGCCTCTGCTACCGACAGCAGGCAACATCTGACTGTCCGTGTGTAACGTCCGGCGACACAGTAGATCGGTGTGAATTAATTGTGCCGTGGTACACAATGATATAATTTTATTTCCTATAGGTTACACTTTTCCTAGTCAGGTACAATCAAGTCGTTAAATAACTTTTTTTGCAACAGACGGGGGACATTAACGGCGTTCTACACCAGCATGGCATGGCATTATTATAAAGTTAAAAACATATAGTGAAAACGTCCAATATGCATATATATTACTCAAGTAAGTGTTCAATATTAACACTGGGGATTTTGCTTTGGCCCAAAAGCAAACATGATAAATACAGTAAGATAGTGTACTGCTAGAATGTTTCGTAACCAAAAGACGCCTTATATTTTGAGAATGTATTTGGACAGATATATTTTTATAGATCACCGCGCAGAAAGGGAATATGTCCGTATAAATATTAGGAAAACGTACCTTTTAAGCGTAAGGTCATGCAGAAATTCTATGAGTTATCTACTACGCATGGAGATGAGCTTACTGGAAGACACAGTCCGCTTGAGGTCATTTGTAAATAGGAAATAATGATAGCTAAGCAGTATGATTATTGAGGAATAATACAGGTAGCCATAAAGTTATAAATTAAGCAACTGGGCACCAAAACGGTGAGTCTCAGAGCATAATATACTACAATCTTACCATGCAGAACGCTTTCTCTTTTTGTTTGTCCATTATAACCGTTGAGATAAATAAAAATGGTACTTAACATCGGAAGGACTGGGTTTGATTCGGTAGCTTACAAACACGAAGCGAGGAATATTTGTCAAAGTCTGCAGTTTGTCTGGGTACACGAGACATACAGTTGTGTCTTGACATTTTTAAGCGTTGTGGTATCTGGACAACAATCCTCACTAAAACTCATCAAACCCGATTTAGACTGTCACACACGATTAGGTAGTGGTAGAAATGTCACCTAAAATAACATCAGCAGCGTTCACAGGTCCAATAATTTCTTGGGAAACGTGTAGTTTCACGATGTAAATTTGGTGATTAAGTTTATGGCCTTTTGAGATTTTATTTATAACTGCTTTATAGTTGAATGCAGTTTAGTAGGTTGCCTTGACTCATAATATAATTTGAAGCGAATTTGCGCTTTAGTTCTCAGTAGTGCCAGTGTAAATAAGAAAAACCTGTTTTACACTTTTAGAGATCATATAACGTGACATGGACAGAAGATATATCTGCACAAGTTTCTTGTTTTAACTAAAAATTGGTTGAAATGCAGCGGAAAGAGCATGTGACATTAGCAGTGCACTTATGCCTGAAACCAATTACAGGGGTACTCTATAGTGGTGTTTACAAAAACCTTTAAACGGTTACGGGAGACTTGAAGATAAATAGTATTTTGGACAGACATCGGAAGTTGATGACGACAAATTAAGGGCCTAAGTTGAAACGGATCTGCGGAAAACAACTCGGGATATTGCTACTGACCTAGCAGCATAGTGCGTGACACTTTTCAAAAACCTACTGAAGATAAGAATGCTGAGAGAGCTTGACAGGTGGTCGCCGCAATCTCTTAATAGAAAGTGTCGGATACCCTATTTCCGTGCAATAAAAACGACCTGTTTCTTAATTTTAATATGATGTATTAGAATGGATGCATCTTGTATGTATTGGGAGACAGATTCCAGAATGGCTGGACCCCCATTAAGCTCCACCACATTTTTCACAGCCTGAAATGCAGCCGAAGTGTTACAGTGACTATTTGATGGTCAATGGCTGGGCATATCTCACACCTTTCAGAATCCAGGCAAAACTATTACAGCCGTGAAGTATTTCAACAAACTGTCGAAATACGCAGCATACTTTAACATTGGTGCCCGTCGCTGGTCAAAAGAAAGTGGCGAATTCCTCTCCACGTTAACGCTTGGCCGACCGTCGCTCAAGCAAATCCGCGGAAGCTGCATAAATTACGAGAATGTGACTCACCCACAGTACTCCCCTGATTTATAGTTTGCCGGTTACCAGTTTTTCAAGTACCTGATAGTTTCTATTGAGAGCAATGTCTTTTAACCTTATTATATACGGAAACCACATTCGACAAGTTCATTGCCACCAAAACTAAGGATTTAGTCAACCAGGATAAAAGAAATCTTTTCCTGTTGGAAAAGAGGCTCCGATTCAATAACTACTTTGCTAGAATATGCTATAAAGAATTGCAATGGTTGAGAAAATGGCCCTCTGAAGAGAATTTAACTAATCTCTTGGTAATGTAAAATTTTAGAACTTTGCAGTACGGTTACCGATATTCATGAGTATAAATACCAGCGGCACGTACGCAGTATTCAACCGTTGCCAATGCATTTTGTTGGGACCTAATTATTAGCATAAATTAGATTATCTACAGGTATGAATGCCGATTAGATAATATAACCCAATGGCCACCTAAAATATTCAAAACTTCAGTGTTAATAACGTGGTGATTTACTATGTACATCGCCAAGTAAATCAGCCATATGTTATTAATAATATCATTGTGGCTTGGTTACATGCTGGAATAACGGACCTTGAAGTTTTGGTCCTGCGCGTGTCGCTCATCAGAAACGACGGAATTTACAAATGAAGAAATAGTAATTATCTAATAACGAAGTTACGATGAGCGCAAGGCCATGGGGAAATCAGACTCACTGTTCCCCGATCTACTATCCGCAATTAAAACGAAGAGATACTTGACCGGTAGGTCTAATGTACTACCCCCGAAACTCTACCGAGAACAGACTGCCACATTTCGATGGCCATATGATGCATCATAAATACCATTACAATTTGATCATGAGTGATTCAACGTAGATAATCTAGAAACTCCTGGGAACGATTCAAAGCCGGTTCGCAAGATTTCTGCATTATTGTTCCGCCTTACAACCAGATCATTTTACCTACTCGATTTAAAACAGGCAACATGCCATTTGTGCTAGAACCTGTGCTTGCCAATGAGGAACATATTATTTCTCCGTTGTTAATCCACTTTGCATTTTGCCGCGGTAGTCATGCAGCTATCAGTTTCCACTTCATATGCTATGAGGAATATCGCAATTCGAGCCCCGAAACGATGTGCGCTATCACAGGCTACGATAGCTCAGCCCAGCTTGTCAGTGCCACAACTTGGTCGTTCCGCGCCGAAGTCAACCCGAAATTCGTATGGCTCGAATTTGTCAACATACGCAATCGACTGTTTGCAGGTTCTTCAAAGACAGCTTTACAACGGGCCTAGAACCGTCCCTTTCTTTAGATCAGAAAGTAAAATTGGATAGCAACATGCAACGCAGCGCAGAACGTAGCTCAAATATCAGATGCGTACAGCAAGTACGCATTGCAAAGCAGCCACTGTAATCAGCTGCACAGGAAAGACAACGATTCAAGTAAGATTAACATCAAAATATTTTAGGTGCCATCCACAAACTGCGATGCAAGAACGTTAACGTTAATACAGGGATTTTCTTCTATCTGTATGGTTGCTGACGAAACCAAAACGACCAAAGAAGAAACAAACTCGTTGCGGACCAAATATACCCCATACATTTCAGTGAGTCCCGACATCATGCAAACTTCCAGATTTAATCCTACTACCGAGATCAACCAACATAGGTTTTTCCGCAGAAGCTGAAATGCAAAAGCCGACTTCTCTTCACAATCTTAGCTCAGCCTATGTCAATAGCAATCGAATTGAATACCAACGAGCAACAGCACGACAACTGTAAGAAGATTGGCTTAATTCTTTTAGCGTTGCTTAGGCCAGAACCACTCGTTTCTGCCAAGTCGAGCATTGGCATAATAACTGTGATTGACAACAAAGGAAGCAACGCTGAATCTTTAACCTACGGTGTAGTATCTGTTCTCCAATTAGTGTCTAAGGTCACGGAATCAATCGTCACTGATACGTTGGTGTATTATCTGAAAAGCTGTAACCTTAATAGACCCCAGCAGCATGGTTTCCAGCAACAACACTCATAGCCAACAAGTGTACTAATATCACAGAGTGTTTTGACCTAGGTTTTTGACGCTGAAAACGACGTCGACATGATCTAGCTGGATTTGTCGAAGACTACTAAATCAGCTTATTGGATTTCTTTTTTCGAACTTCATTATTACGGTATGTATAACATCACGTTGAGCCGGATCACCAACTGGTTCCTTCAATTACAATTTGTTATCAAAGTTCGGAGCTCCATCCTGACCCCATACAAGTCTAGTTTAGTCTGTGCCACAGCGCACACTTCTAGTTCCACGATTGTTTTTGCTATTTATTAATAACCTCGCACAGACGATCGCTTCGAATTAACTTATATTTGCCGGCAACATCATTATATGTTGCAGGATTCAGGTGAGATCCGACCAGCAGCTGATTTAGAATAACATTGACACGGTACATCAGTTGTAAATCCAAACTTTGCTGCAACTCAACGTGAGTACATGCAGTGTGTTCCATGCTACACCGGCGCACCTACTCATACGGGCTCGGAACGCAAGTATTACAGTAGTCTTCAGTCGAACGTGATCTGGGAGTGCTGGTTCAGGATGGATTTTGTGCTTCCGACAATCCGAAGGGGTATCGAAATCTTGTCACTAACACGTCGGTCTGTTACGACAGGCGTTTGGACAAATTTGCAGCTCTATTTTCAGGCAGTGTTCAATCCACCTGTTCGCCTCCATATCGAATTCGCAATTCAAACCAAGAAGACATGGCCAAAGCATTGTCTCACTGCATAGGAGCATCCTCAAGCTCTAACTTCCAAGTAAGTCATTGCGGTGCGCAGTCTTCTATACCAGCAGTGGCTGAAAGGTTTGGGAGTATTCAGTACAATGAAAATATGCATTTAGCACGCACATAAAAGCAAACCCTTAGCGGTTTTCCGTAGGTTAAGAGTGAGCTCAAAAAGCGGGTATCAAAAATAGAAACAGTAGGCGTAACCGTGAACTTACCGCAAATTCCAAGTGTGAAGCTTGTTTGCTTACGGTATCGCGTGTCCCAATATCTTGGGTTAAATCATGTAACGCAAGTGGCGTAGTGTATCATAAATTCGAGTTTTGAATTCGGACAGCGTAGGAGCGGGTATGACAAAATGCGAAATTTGCACAGCTGAGATACACGAAAAGAGAGATCGTTCCGGTGGTATTCCAACTGTCTATTCTGTGTCACAAACTTCAAATGGTGGCCTCTCAGTGAGGTTTGTGGTTAGTTATCAATAAGGATTAGCATGGATGTTTGGCCTCATTGAGAATCTTATCAAACAAGATGAAGTCACTTCGCAGAAGACGATATTGTTCACTAAAAGGCTCTAGACTATTATTCTAAATTGGTAAGGGAGGTGGCGCAATCCCTTCACACAATTTGTCGCCTTCCGTTGTGGCTTCTCAAGAGCAGTGAGGTGTGCTATTGCCAGGGATGTCAAGCTTTACTGGCATATTCAACTGGGGCTCTCACATAAGCATTGCAAATTCGCGAAAAAAAGGTAGACTCTAACAGTCTAAACGTCTCCGTAGTAGCCCGAATTGTTGGCCGGCTATTTTACTGACATCTCAGCCTGTATTCAGCATCCAAGTTAGTCCTGAACAAATATCCCATGATCACATTCATGAGGAGCGCACTGCAGGACATATTCTGCCAGTCGATATTGGTAGGTGCTATTGTAGCGTATGCTCCTTATTTTGCTCCTTTCAAGGCTATAATCAAAGCTTTTTTAAGCTGACTACTCGTAAAACTCTTGAGATCGCCTTGCAGAGCTATTTGGTCTTCTATTCGTTTGCCTGCCCACCAAATATTGAGGCCGTACACAAATAGTAGAAGGTTCCACTTCAACACTCCCGCGAGGTCGTGTATGAGTACGAGGTATAAACGTGGACCAAATACAGATCCTTAAGGGACGCCACCGTGAACATATATAGTATCGAACAGGGTTCTCCGAACTCGCACATTCAAGCGTCGTTGAAGCAGGAATGGAGGAGTCCAGCCTAGGTTATGGTCACCGATCCCGCATCTCAGAAGATTATGAAGAGGAATCCGATGATCAAGGCAAGCGACGTCGACTTCATCCCCAATGTCGACTTATTCAGTCCAGGTACCAATGGATAGCAAAAGATTCGTGGCACAGAGGCGGTTTTGACGGATTTCATGCTGCTTTTGCATAATGAAATGGCATCTTTCTAAATATCACATAAATGCAGCTTCACTGACAGAATCCATGATTTAGCAAGTACGGAAATAAGAAAAACTGAACGGTAGTTTTTGGCACTGCATGATTATCTTCCTTGTAAATCTGATTGACTATACCACACTTCCTCATTGTTTGGACCTTCATCTCGTCGAAACAACGCTAGAAAAACTGAGATAATGGATCAGCCAAGCTCGTGGCAGCTATCATCAATGACTTGGGTAGTCTGCTAGATGGACCAGTCATTAGTCTTTTCGTCACATCCGTTGCCCTGTACGGATTTGGCTAAGTTTTGCTGGTGATGTGATATTTGTGAGAATGAGATAAGATGGTGATGTTTTATGGAAGGTACAAGCGAATTGATGTCTGAGAGCATTAGCTACTTCTTCGGCATTTCGCACTTGGGGGCTGACATTGTTTAGAGGAGGGATGCAACGGTCTACTTTGCGAAGTTTGATAACATGCCTGTAAAGTAGCTTAGGATTCCAGCGGAACTTTTCGCCAAATCCTGTTGTTATTTTAATTTATCTTCGCAAGCCAGTTTAACACCATGGTTTTAGTGTTATGTAGGTAATGCATTTTCCGGCTTTTGAACCATATATGTATGCTTTTTATAGTGAGTCTACAAAGGCCATTTGTTTCCACGTCTTGCTTTTCAGGTAGAACTTTACTTTTTTGAGCTAACCGTTTTAGTTTCTGACGCGCCTGTTACCAAGGTGTTGGACTGACTGATGAACTGTTCCCAAGCGACTTCAAAGTGTTGTCCAGCCAGAAACTACCAATCAGTGATCTTAATGTGATCGGATAAACTGGTGTTGTGTTACTTTGCGGACCACTTCGATTACCTTGTCAGACTTTCCAGCGTAACAAACGTAAGGGAAAAGCAGCGTTGCATGATCACTGCGCCCCAGGGGGCTGCTCACTGCCGCTGTTTCAAACAAAAGTTCCTCATCGATGTATACGAGGCCAAAATAATCGGTTTGCCCCCCCTTCTGAATCTCACAGGGCAAGTAACGTGGTAATCGTTGGTAGGCCGGTGAGAATTTATTATAGTTTCGCTTTAAACCTCTCACCAGGTGCGGCTAGAATATCTATTGCGTGTAGGTTGTAGTCCCCTACGTGGAGAACGCGAGAGTTAGCCCAGCCATAACCGTTTTAATTTCAGAAGATATATAATAGGATGGTATACGAGGTCAATTAAACGTGTGTTACCAAGTCCTCGTTGCAGGAGGCACCAAAATGAGTCCACGACTTGAAGCTCTGGATCGTCAACTAGTTGGATACCTCAAGCACTGCGGTAATAGAAATTTACACCACCACTACTAGGTAGATTTTAACGTAGAATGGACATACAAGTTAGATTGATTTCAGCTTGCGTGAATTCATCCTTCAGCCAAGTCTCGGTTACAATAATCAGGTCCATGAATATCAACGTTTGTAAAGGACGTAGCTCGGATAATTTGTTGACGAAGCCCTGAGCATTGGTTTACATACAAGAGAGTGCTTCGAAGGTTAGAAGTTTTGCTGAGGCGGCGAATGACATGTCCGGGTTGCTACCAACCCTGTGGGAACGAAAACTAATCTTAATCTTAAACTAATCTTAACTTAATCTTAATCTTTGGTGAACTGCCGACATTGAGCTATGAGTGCCATCATAGTTACATGCGTATTGATCACAGGATGAAGTTCAGATTTTAGTAAGTTTTGAGAAATTCATTCCTTTTTCAGCAATTGTTTACGCACAAAAACGCGGCAAATATGAAATTGCGGACCAGTGTTGAGCAACATTAGGAAGATAAATGTAGCAATACCATAGTCAGGTTGAGGAATTCGACACAAAGTTGGAGTGTACAACTTGAATAGAATGATTTTATTAGTGAGATTTTCGAAGCAAAACTTTTATATGAACTGGTATGTCTAGATACAGGATTGACAACTGTGG
>CALYDF020003823.1:0-26029 GCA_944474145.2 Dicrocoelium dendriticum
CAATATTTTTGCCGTGCGAAGAAGAGATGAGAACTGCTGGTAGAAATCGTTCTTGATACCCTCGGAACTGCATTCATCAGGAGCATAAGCAGAGGCGATCGTGAATGTACGCCCTTCCAAATAATGTCGGAAACGACGCACTTTGAGATAAATAGCTAGGAGTTCTCTGCTGAATGAGAACCTGCAGTACTTTTCCAATCTCCTTTGGTATAGCCTGTTTACGCACTGCCATAGTACGACTTCTTTTAATACCGCCCGATGGGCCTCTTGCTCTCCGAACTCACTCAGACTTCTGAGACGCTTCCGTACTTGCTCGGTTGACTGAATGGATCTGTTTTCATTACTTGAAGAGCCTGGGGGGCTTTTCCACACTTTACCCATAAACCCGTTTATATCGAACCTCACTTTGTCTTGTTTAACGCGCTTTGTGTTTCATCTCATTTACAATCATACGGCCGACTTTAATGCCCTGGGGTGATCTTGTCTCGCCTGACCAGTCAGTTGCTCTGTGCACTCTCCTTTACTTCGATAACTCAAGCGCTATAGCCACTGCAGGCTCAACGCTAAGTTTCCTTACCCCTAGAGCCTGCTAGACTTGTCCATCATTTATTGTTTGCTTATTTCTCACCTTTACTACATGTACCTATCCAAATGCGCCGATTAATCCAGTCCTACCCGTTCGGTCTCCTGCTCTCCGGATTCATTCAGACTTCTGAGACGTCACCTCTCTTGGTTTGGCTGACTCAGCTACCAGATTACATTACCCGGAGGGCTTTGTGGGCTTTTCCAATCTTTCGTCAATAAACCTTTCCCATCCTGTCCCTAACGTTTATTATCGCGCTCTGTTTTCATTTCTTCTTCAACTGGAGTGTCAGATATCGCCGCTCTGAGGTGATCTAGTTCCACTGACCAGCCTCTTTCTCTCTGACTGCTCCTATGCTACCCTGACTTAAGTGGTATACGCTATGCAGACTCAACTCTCTTGTTCCCCTACCCGGAGAGTCTGCTTGACTCGCTCACCCTCTATTGTTGCGGATCTTTTCCTGCCTTTATTTTTGCATGCTACTCCTACGCGCCGACCAATCTAGTCTCGCCAGCTCGGCCACTTGTTTTTTAGTTTTAATCAGAGTTATTCGATGTTACAAACCTTGGTACGACTGACTCAACGTCTAGTTTACATCACCTGGAAAGCCACGTGGGCTCTTCCACTCCTTATCAGTAAACCTATCCCATTCCGACCCTACCCTTTTCTTTTCTCGCTTTCTGCTTTCAATCCTTCTTTCAATCGGACGGCCAACTTTACTGCCTTACCGTGCTTTAGCCGCACTTGACCTATAATTTTTTCTAACTAATCTTTTGTTACTAAGACTTAAGCGGTACAGTCTTTGCAGACTCAGCTATACGTTTTCCCTTCCTCCACTGCCTGCTAGATTATTTGCTCTATATTTTTCTAGCTTTTTTGCCTTTATTTTAACTCCCAATCCCAACGAGCTGACCAATTGAGTATGGCTCGATTGGCCCCCCGCACTTCGAAATCACGCAAAATTATGAGACTACCTTTCCTAGTTCGTCTATCTTAATTGACTGCTTAGTCCCTCGTTGACTTTTTCACTCTTTCACTTAAAGCCTTTCTCAATCCTACTCTGTCTTTTCTTTATCTTGGTCTCCGATTGGCTTTCAACTAAATGGCCATCACTGTGCTTTGCCTTAATCTATCCCTTTTTGACCGTATTTCTGAGTTCGTCCATGCTACTGAGACGTATATGATCTAAGTGCTGCAAACTAAAAGCATTTCTTCCCCCGAGAACTTTGCTGAACTTGTTCATGCTTTATTATCGCAGCTTATTTCATTCCTAACCTTGATCCTCACCACTCGTCTTCACTAATTAATTGAACGACTTAGTCTCGATCCACCGAATAATCCGAAACCTTCAGATCGGCCTGTCGCTCCCCGATATAGCGCAGCTCTCTGAGGTGTCACTCTTCATGGTACGACTAATCTAAATGTTTATGGAACACACAAACTTGAGATATTTATTTTATACTGGTACATTTAATGTGAGGTTCGTTAGTGAAAGCGCTTTTGTGACTGATCGTTTTCTCTGAGTTCCGGATGCATCGTTGTTGCCTGGTTATGTGGCTGTATTTGCCCGTTGTCTTTTTCTCCGAGATTTCCACAGAAACGGTGGCCAGAACGCGAGGATACGTCCACCGTCTTGCCCTCAACACTTCAACAAAGCGCAATATTCCCTTATCTGGAAATTGATGGATAATCATTACGCTGCCTTGGTACTTACCGGATGGACAAAACACTTATCTTCGATCTTGGATGGATGCCAAAATATTAAGTCCTAAACAACTGGGTTCATCTCGCCGCTTTACCGGAGTTGCTGATGTTTAGTGTCAACTCGGTCATTTCATCTAACCGGAGAGCAGATTTTTCTGCATGTGCTATGCACGTAATTTAGAAATATCCCAACACAATACTTTCACACACAGTACTCGCACTGTGGCCAGAACAAATGGGTTCGGCCCTTTACACTACTGTAATTCTTTTCACTTGCCCCAGCTGGAGATGCCCGCACTACTTTTACCGTCTATATGTTGGCGGATGCAAACGTCCCTAACCAAGATAACTTACTGTGACAGCATTTCCGGTTCATTATTCAGGACAACTTGCAGCTTTCACGGGCCTGAACGGTTGAGTTTAGCCATTCTACTCTAATGTTTGTTTCAACGACATATTACTGAATACCCTTCGGAGAGATTACGCGGTTCTACCGAAGACAAATACAAAACACGCCAGCATGTTCGATTTACTGTTTACCTACCGTACGGGCCCTGTCATTCCGTCAGGAAGTGACAGGACTCATGGATGATACAGTCCCTCCACACCATGCATCAGCCAGCGAAAATTATGGGTGTATCCTGACTGCGACTAACAGAACCAATAATCGGTCAATAAGAAGCATTGCCAAGTGCAGCTTGTCGTTCGAAAGCGTTGACGACAGTGTTCCAGGACGTGGTGGGTTTTCCCCTGGAAAGCGTTCTTCCTATAAAAAGCCACAAAGGTCCGTTTAACAACACTTCAAAGTGGCGAATGTGACTCGCCACTGAATAAAGTCATTGCCAATAAGTTCACACAGACAAGCTGATCATGACTATATACTAGCAGGATGGATATGCCCCGTCACTTTCTTATCTGCATATTTCGTCGCCACGTCTATTTCTGCGCATTCACCATTGCTTTTTACGCTACACTCACATGTAATCGCGATTGAGCGTGTATTTCACCAGCACCTTTTTAATTGAGCAGTCTTAGTTCTTGATCTATTCATGCATGAATTGTTGCTGCATTTTAGGGCAGAACGAATGTGCCCACACTAACGTGCCCGAACTCATGGCAATGGGCTTTCTTTATTTTTATCTGTCCTATTTATACAGTTTCAAATAGAAACGTATGAAAACCTCGGATTTTCACTGTTACAATTGCCATGACATATCTGTATAATTGCATTTAGTTGATCAAGCCCTCGCCGGCTTGCTTCGCATAGCCGAGAATAAATAGATAAATAAATATTTATTTATTTATAACGCCGGTCGACAGGCTGCAGTTTCTTAGAGAAAAAGCCATTGGATACATTTCACCTCCTTGTCGCTGTTGGAGCACACCACCTACTGCTGCATCTGAAGAGTCCACTATTAACTGTAACGGAGCCTTAGGATCAAGATGCACGAGGAGAGTGGCAGTTGCTAGCTGATGTTCTAGATCACCGAAAGCCCGCTTAGCTGATTCCGTGAAGCTGAATGATTTGACATCTACTTTGGGTAGCTCTCTAAGTGGATGGGCTAACTCAGAACAGCGTGGGAGTAAACGTCTGTAGAAGTTCACCATGACTACAAACCGACGTAACTTTTTGAGGGGATCGGGGATCGGGTATTCAGTGATGGTTGTCACTCTATCGGGTGGGGTGTAATTCCGGCGGAGAAAACACGGTGACCAAGCAAGTCTACCGTATCAACACCAAACTGACTTTTGGAGGCATTGATAACCGCCCCATAATGTGCAAATCGCTCGAACAGTTGTCGCAAATGGCGCAGGTGTTCGTCATGGTTATAACTTGCGACCAAAACATCCTCAACATAGAAGAAAACCAAATCGAGCTCATAAATGACCTGATCCATAAAACGCTGAAATGTTTGAGCTGCATTGCGGAGACCAAATGGCATTCGCAAAAACGCTAATAAGCCAAAAGGTATGTTAACGGCAGTCTAATGAACATCTTTAGGACAGGCAGGGATTTGATAATACGCTCATGCTAAATCTATCTTACTGAACACGTGTTTTTCCTATAGTAATGAAATGGAAATCCTGGAGATGCGGAATGGGATACCTGTCTGGGACGGTGATATCTTTAAGTCCCCGATAATCCTCACAAGGTCTCCAATCCCCAGGCTTGTTTCTCGGGACCATATGCATGGGCGATGCACGTGTACTGCTGGATGGACGTAGTATACCCGGTTGTAGCATACGGTCGAATTCAGCCTTCACTACGGAAAGTTTACCGGGCGCTAAACGCCGTGGGCTATGGTAAACTAAACTGCCTGTTGTCGTTATCCTGTGGACGATCTCATGTTTGACACCACCGAGTTGGTATCCAGGCTTTGTTAAGCAGTTAAATTTCCGTAACAAATCCAAGTACTTTGGAGTGATTCGTGGTGGGGCAAGCTGCGGACTCATAAACATAATGGAATCTTTAAAACCAGCCCAAAATATTTGCGTTAGGCCATCAATGATTTGGCAGCGCATGGGATGGACAATAATGCCCAGATGCTGGAAGAAATCGAGGCCTAGAATGGCAGTGAGCACTTTGGCTACAATTAAAATCCAGGGAAGGGGCCTACAGAGACCAAGGTTCAGACAGATAGACCCTCCTCCGTAGGTTCGAATGGGCCTGGCGTTCAGTGCCTGCAGGCTGTATAGAGAGCAGTGCTTTAAGTCCTCCGGATGTGGAAGAACCACACTGACTTGGGCATCAATGTCTACGAGGAATCGCAAGCGAGATCTTACGTCCCGCAGATAAAAGGGATGAACTTGCTCGCGTATGCCAGCTTGCGTAGTTGCCATTACGAGCTGCCGTGTTCGTTTCCCAAATTGGAAAATCAACACCGCTTTATGCATTTCCGAGCTTTGATACCAACAAATGCCACGTGAACGATTAGCGCTGCGAATACGCCGCTGGCCTGACCGAGAATTACGGTTGCCGAAGGTGATGGAAATGGAAGCCAGTTGCAGCTGCATTGAGTGCACAGCTTTTACAAGCGAGTCGTCAGTTATAGTAGGCGAAGAAGTTGAGATCGTGGGCGCTTGTATTTCCATTATTTTATCAGCCATAAGGGCTAGGTCTTTCTGGTTAGTATCCTGATGAGCGTCAGCCATTATTTGTTGTACGTGTGTAGGGAGCCGTTGCAAAAATAACTGCTTAAAGATGGAACTTTCTGGAGGGCTGTCACCCACCAGAGCTTGCATGGATCGCAATAGTTGCGTAGGAGTGCGAGCGCCTAACTGTTCTTCGATAAGTAGACGTTGCACTCCCTTACGCTCACTAAGGCTAAGTTCGCGAATTAAAAAGTCAATTAGTTGCTGGTATGTGGGGCTTGTTTTCAGGACATTCTGTGCTAGGTGTAATAATTCGTGTGGAAGCTTAGAGATCACATAATGAAATTTTATGACATCCCTATGTATGCGGTTAATTTCAAAAAATGACGGCCTGAAAACACCAAAGCTGGGGATATTTTATCCAAAATGTTGGTAAACAGCTACTAAATACGGTGTTAATCTTCTCAGTTTTCTGCTTGGTCATATTCGCATACAGGAAAGCAATAAAAAGAACGACGAAAATGGACATGCCTCACCGGATGATGGAAGCTGAATCTGATAGAACGAATTGACGTCGAGATCTCCAATTTGTAGCAGCGCTGGCTAGGTGCGGAGTCAGAAAATAGACGTGCCCCGCCGTCCTCACTGGATGTCGGAAAGAAACTCTTGTTGATATCCCAATAATATATTTTTAGAGCTCCCGAATTTATACTACGGCAGCTAGGCAGAGGGACTGCATGGGGAAAACACTGGTAGAAGTTGGCTAGATGGTATGAGCTAAAGTTCAAACTAAGTTGTCTATTGATTGTGTGCGCATCAAGTTTTTAAGTGCTGTGAGTAAAGAGTCACGTCCTTGTAGCTAGTATCTTCCCTGAGCGAAGAGAAATAAGCTAAAAATAGCAGAATAACTTAAAGCTCCTACAAAGGCCCTCACTCCAAAAGTGGCCCGGTTGGAGCGTCCCGGCCGCCCGGTTGGGTTCAGAAGGACGATGAACACGTTTAGCCGAATACGGTTGTTGTTAGGGCTGGGAGTCGACCGAAGTGGCGTTCGTGCTATGTGCTTCCTTGCCCACCCCATCCCTCTTAGCCTCCCCTCCAACCATGAGCTCAGTAGTTAGCATTTTATAATTTTTCAAACTAAATTTCTTTTTCTGTTGCGTAGTAGCCGGCAGCTAGCTTACCGGAACGATGTCTATCAATTACCGTTAGCTCAGCTGGCTTGCACCTGTTGCATTTTATTCCCCCTTTTCCTTTTTGTTGTTGCAACACAGTGGTTGAGGTGTATCCCACCTCTAGCTAACGTGTATAATGCTTGTGTGAGGCAAAACGCTCTTCCAACTCCGACTTTTCACCCAGTTGATTCCATTATTCTACCACCACTTTCGTTTCTCACACATTGCGACAGCAGAAGTCCCCACAATTCTGAGCTACATTTATCCACTAACTTCACACGCCTGACTTACAACTAGTTAACCGCTTTTGTATGTCTTTGCGATTTACCTTCTTACTAACACAAAAAGCAGTTATCCCACGCTATGATAATTTACAGATTTACTACTTAACCGCGTATCTATCAAATCCTTTTAATTCACGTGCCTTTTAAAGCAGGTTTCTCTTTGGTTTAAGAAAATGTCCATTAAAACCAACAGATGTTATGTACGCATGGGTTAAATTCAATTACTTCATCAACAGTAGTATTTTAGCTTCGGTGCCGATAACAACTATGTATACCGAAATTTGCGCATAGGACATAGGATCAAGACATTAAACCTAAAGTCTATAAGGATAGTACTTTTTGTTTACTTTCCAGTGTGTCACCTAACTTTCCTATTGATTTATATAATGCATTTACCAACTCTCCATTTCTATGTAGAAAATTTATCCGCATACACTTCGGAGGGCGCTTTTAACATACAAATGAATAAACTTTTTGAAGCCTTGATAGACCAGTTTGTCCGTTTTCAAACTATCGGTTATTTTTAAATAAATAAATCGACTTTTATTCACGGCTAGGCGAGGCACGCCAGTAACGGTTTGAGCATAGTAATAGTAAAACATGTGCTCAAGAAATGTTTAATAACACCATATGATTTTAAAAAACATGGATCAATATATGTTGGTATGTTGGTAGATGTGTTGCTTTTCGTTCAAACTATAGGAAAATATGTAAAATATGAAGCTGAACTATTTAGTTCCCTAGCAGTGGCAATGTGAGCCTTATTACATTGGTAACAGGTTGCATTATACACCGAAAAATAACAGCCCACAAATTTTTCATCCTGGTTCATCATATTAAGCATCAAGGATATCAAACATAAGCCACATTTTCACGTACAGTACTATTTCCTGTCGGCGAAACCACAGCACCACAATGAATTGTTAAACAAGTTCCAAAGAAGTTTTAATATCTGAAACAGAGTAGCTTCCCTAGCAACATTGTAGTCACGTTGCTTTGCTTATCGTTTTATGTTAGCACTTAGCGTCATATATCCACACAAGTATTGCTGGTGTCATGGCGCCCATCTGTGAGTACTTCGAAACCATATCCTTTAACCTTTGGTCGCTTATTTTAAGGCATATACACTTTAAATTTCAACATTACACAAAGGCAAGTTATCTCACATAAGCGTAATTTCCTTTCCACTTTTATACGCAAAATCATATTTATTCTACTCTTCTATACACTTGTCTGATATTTAATATCATCCTAAAGCGTTCATTTCTGAGCACGTTCCAATAGGAGACGATTTCATTAGTTTAGTCGTGCTCCAAACCAGTGACCGTGAAAATGTAAATGGTTAAAACTGTGCTTGGTTTAAGTAAGTTCACGACCATGAAGCAAGTGACATACCTTTTGGCCGGAATGCCGAGCGCTCTAACCGATCAAGTTCCTTGGGCCCTGCTTCCCCTTCTGACTGAATAGCATAAGATTTCAGCTTGTAGCCCGCACGCATCGGAACCACTAAGTGCCGATGTTGCTCCATCCATCTTCTTGGTGCTACCTGGTATAGAGATTGACTTGGAGTCTAATGTCTGGGTTTATAGTCTTCTGAGTTGATACGGAATGTGTCAAGCAGCAAGTCTAAGGTTAACACACAACGTGTTGATGATGCATCCAGAAAAGCAGGCTTGCAACTAACTAGTTTGGCAGACCAAAACCAAGGAATTGGCTGCGACGTCTAATGTGAGATATCTATGTTTACGAATGATAAGCCCCGGCGTCCAGGTAACCTGCTTGTTGCGGTAATTCTTTGCCAGCACAGTTTACGCTTTGAAGAATACCCAGTTCTGAGCACTATGTCTTCTGCTGAACTGCTATTCTATATTGCAGTTTTGATTTAGGCTGTTTTTGTCAAGTGGTCTAAGCAAATCAAAGCTGGATCGCAGTTTCCGTTTCATCAGCGCGTAAGCCGGAAATTTTTTCTTAGGCACCTGCGGAATTGAATTCATCCCGTAGGCAAAGCAAAAGGTTTGAACCTTACCGGTCTCTTTCCCTTCACCTTTAGTAATTCTAGCTTGAAAGTGTCCACGAAGCCCTCTGATATGACGTTCTGCGGTGAATATTATGGAGGTGACACCAAGGAGGTTACACCGCTTTTATGGCAAAGTCCTCGAAATTTACTGAAGTGAACTGAGTTTTCTTGTCAGTCATGAATGTTTCCGGATACCAAAGGCAACGGAAAACATGACGATGTGCAATTATGGCTGCTGTGACAGCAGTTGATGGCATATACCGTACGGCTGGCCACTTACTGGAGGCGTCAACTAGGATGACAAACCTGTTTCTACTAATAGGTTCAGCATAATTGGCATTTAGCTTCGACTAGGATTTACCAGTATTCGGCTAACAATAACTAAATAAAATTATTTATGGTTCGTCGCAATCAGCCGACAATTCAGATATGTCGACCAGCTATCCGGAAATGCACCAGACGGCCGGTTCGCCCTATCGGGGCTCACCAGTGGTGCGCGTCCTTCGGTTCTCTGTGGAGGATCGAACCCATGACTACTACTGGCTTTTGTCAACTAGCCCGCAGCTTATGCAACTGCTCCATGGAGGACGGTATCTGACTATCATGAATTGTTAGCTAAATGCGACATAGCCCGACGCATCCTCCGCTGCCATGCAGGCACCTGCCATGCAGATGATAGCGGTCGGCCTTCCGGCGTCAGGACTTCCCGGTAACGGCAGCTATGAATCGACATAACATTTTGTGGAATCCGTACGGGCGAATTGGTATTACTTATGAATGGAAGCATTTTGGTGAGTATTTTTGTTCGTCGCAATCAGCACACAATTCAGATATGTCGGCTAACATTTTAGCATTTAGCTAACAATTCATGATAGTCAGATACCGTCCTCCATGACGCAGTTGCATAAGCTGCGGTCTAGTTGGCAAGAACCACTAGTAGTCATGGGTTCGATCCGCCGCAGAGGACCAAAGGATGCGCACCATTGATGAGCCCCAATAGAGAGAATCCGCCGTCTGGTGCTTTTCCGGATAGCTGGTCGACATATCTGAATTGTCGGCTGATTGCGACGAACAAAAATACTAACCAAAATCCTTCCATTAATAAGTAAAAATTTTATTATCGGACATGCGAGGCCCGCCCGAGGAAGTGTGATCCGGTAGGTGCAACTGTACTGACATGTTATAGCGATTGTAACAGCAAAAGTAGCAAATCGTTAGTATCTTTCTTATTGGAACTGTACATCGGTGGAAATGTGATATAATACTTGAGCAGTCGTGAGAACGGGGATCTTTGGAAGGACATAATCGGTCTGCTATATATTGCAGTTATCTCTCAGCTAATAATAGATTAAGCATCCTAAGTGATCAATTGAAAGATGCATAAAGAGCAATCTCGAGATAGGTGTGCAAATATACTAATTATACTGGAGCGCGTACACGTGTACATTTGGAGCAAGGGCGCGAAGCCGCTATGAGTTGGGTATCAAGATGACACTAGTATATCTAACCCCTGGCCAAGACCCTTACACGGCTTTTTGCGGGTGGCCATTGTGGAACTGTTTCACAACTCTTCGCTGCTGTCTTTTGGAAACCGCTACCGGTTCTGCATAGAGCAGAAGGTCGTCGACAGTCGACAGGTAATTAGGACGTTGATGAAACTGCTGCAGTTCAAGTTTGTCAATATTTGACTCTTTTGAGCTATGGAAGCGGATCTCGTGCTGGAGCAGGGAATCATGTAAATTTGCTACGGTATCTGAGAAGCTGTTACTGTGATGGCTCTGATTGTAACTGTGACAACGCAACGAAACTCAGACTTGAACGAAATGCTTGCCGGCACGACGACCCATGGTTATTGTTGAACGTTTTACAGGAGGCTGGTAAAGCATCGGCTTGTGATCTGTGATCAGAATAAAAAGTGGCCCAAAAAGCATTTTGTGAAATTTTCAATAGCATAGATGTTCCCCAAGGCCTCCAATTTACGGTTACGGTAGTTGCGTTTTGCTGAAGTTAACAATAGTAGCCTTTCACACCCAACAAACAAGGGCATTCAGAAATAGCTAATATTATATTCTTGCTTGAATCCTGCTTCATCTTACTGAGTAAGCGGGTACGAATCGCTGAGGCACTAGGCGACTGATGACCACAAACAAATTCCAGACACTTAAAGTAGTCTTTCTCCATTTCCTGGCTAACGGCGCAACCCGCCGGTGGTGCCAGCTAGTGTTTCGGATTAATCCTTGCTAGCAAATGCTTCGGCGCAAGTGTTTTAGAAATTGGTTGCTTTTTGTCTGGCAAGCGTTATCTCTATAAACGGCCACAACACTGCAACTGGGCGGAGGTGACAAGCAAAACAATAAGGTTAGTGCTACTTGCTTTTCGGCTCATCCCACACATGTCACTGCGTCATCTAAATTAGAATTCTTCCTTTGATCATTTTTGGTGGAGCGTTCGGCGAGCAAAGGTAAAGTTCAGTAAAGGCAACAAACTCACTC
This sequence comes from Dicrocoelium dendriticum, assembly GCA_944474145.2. Classification (NCBI taxonomy): domain Eukaryota; kingdom Metazoa; phylum Platyhelminthes; class Trematoda; order Plagiorchiida; family Dicrocoeliidae; genus Dicrocoelium; species Dicrocoelium dendriticum. Next base: position 11,346 of record CALYDF020003823.1, read on the forward strand.
AACATGCCTACTTTCACATGCACAAAAACAACTACTTGCATACAAACATATATGACTCTGGTTAACCTGTAGTTCTTCTTGCAGTTACGGAGTATACATGCTTGTATTAACCGAATCATACCTTTATAGATGCGCCTCGTACTCGCAAGAATGGGCTATTGATTTATCTATTTATTTAAGCTTGTAACAATTATACTGGAAGATACCTTTGATCGCATAAAACACAAAATAACTACGGTCAAGTTTAGCTTGTTTCAAACAGGAATACATCAGGCTATAAAGAGAGGACGCTTTCACAAAGATCACTTTAGACAGTTCAACGATTTCCTCAACTGTAAAATCCTTTGCACCATTAAGAAGAATGAACAACACAAAGTTCTTGTTCCTTGATCACTAGCTGTCGCAGGAGTAACCAGCCTTCCGGTCATTATCGGTGTCATCAAACCCGGTCCGTAATGAATATTCATACCTCCTGAAGCAAGAGACGGAAGTGCATCCGGCGTCTATATCATGGCTAAATAATGTGACGCTTCATAGTAGCATCAACGGATGACTACTTCCCGTAAGTTGTTGGTGAGTAAACATAAAATTTCCTCGACAGCTTCTCTTTCAGCCTCGACTGTGGTTCCTAAACTGGATTCCGTTTCTGCTGCATGATTATGGTGCGCACTTCTATTGAAAGTGGGAGCTTGGGAAATTATCCACAATTGTATTCCGTCTCCATTTATATCAGTTGTGGCCTTCTATGTTTTGCGAAAGTGCTGACCTCCAAGGGTCAACTTTTCGACCAGAAGCCAAAGTTAAAAGAATTTAACAAGTACGTTCTCAAGTAGACCAAAAGAGATACATAGGAGAGGATTTCTTTTGTGTATAAGGTCTTCCAACCCGATGTATTTGAAACTGTATATGTAGAAAACTGTTATAGGTTGAAGCGAGTTCACTACCAGGAGACAAAAAAGGCATCCATTTTGAACGCAAACCGCCCTGGCCGATCGATTTCGTTATGGCCTGTCTCCTCTACTTGAATCCATAGCCAGTCCAAGTTTTTATTGCGGTCGTTTTTAGAATGTATAGAATGCTGACAGCTTTGTACTCAGCGTAATTGAGGTCCATCTTGCAATGTTGAAATGATCACGTGGATAACGTCGTTGTTTTATGAAGCGCCATAACTAGCCGAACACGCACGCGGTGCCAGCTGGGTTGTTCAAGATTTACCCGTTCAAGAAAATGGTTCGGCGGCCGTGTTCTAGGACGCGGTGGGTTTTCGTGTGGCTAGCTTTCTCCATATGCAAAGCCACACAGGTTGGTTTGACGACACTTCTGTTTGGCAGATGTGACTAGTCACTAAATAATGTCACTTCCTCTTCCCTTTCCGGAGGTTCTCCACCTCCCGAACGTCATGTATTTCGAAGAGTACTTTTGATCCCCTCATATGATTGCTAATACAAAATGCTTGCGAATTCCGTCACACTTCAAATTTCCCTCAATATACCCACTAAAATTGCATATATATACACAGTCACACAAAGCCTGTAAGTTACCGCTTAACTTGCTATATTTTTATATAATTAGCGATCAACCCTGTCTGTATTATCATGTTCATGCCCACGCAAATGCGCTCCGCACGGCTGAATGTAAAGCATTTAATCAGTTGGTTCCTTAACAATCTTTGGAGGCTACTCCGATGTTTGCCTGCTTTTACAATTTAGAATAAACTGTTCAAAAAATGCAACATCTTGGATCCTAGACCTGCCTTGCAGCATCCATACCTAAGAATTGCGGATAACTCCAGTCCACTTTGACAGCAGTCTTTCTTAATCTGGACTGGTTGCTGGCCCAGAAATTTCGATTCGGTGTTCCCGCTCATACATTATGAGGCGCCGTGTCCAAAAAGACAAGCTTTTGGGTTGCTCACGGTTCCCAGGTGGTTAGAAATTCTTTATAGCGAAAAGATGGTTCAACAGTAAAACAGAGACCTGGAATGTTTGGTGTGTATCCCAGGACAATAGGTGTTTGTGTCGACACACGCTGTTTCAGGTCCCATTGCTATGTATCTAGGAGATTAGGTAAAATGAAGTCCGGTGAGTGCTCACTGTGAGGTGGGTCTTAGATAAAACCTGGGCGTTGAAGTCACGCTTGAGAGTTTTTGCATTCAATGTGTAATGGCAGGGATGCAATATGTGTGAGCATCGTTCTGCAACGTTAGCTGTCTTCAACTGGGCCGCAGGACGCTGCTAGCGCACAATATTCGCAACTGCGTTTGACAACGTGGGCCTTACGGTATTCCTTGGATTAGAAGGTTGCTCCGCTTCCAGCTCTCCCAATAAAGTGATCACCATCCTACAGCTTGTTTCCTGCAGCGTGAATCTCCGAGTCAGATGACGGCCAGGTTTAGATGAATGTCATTATGTCGGGTTGCTTGCTGAAGATAAGGAGTGGAAACGCAAATAGCTTGCTTATAACATTGGGCATCTACGTGAGTATTACCCGTTATCTGTTCTTGATATATGAGCTCCGGGTAAGCGAAGGATTGGCATCCATCGAATACGCTTAGCTTACCTCACGGTGCGAAAATATGCAGTATATATATATGTATATCTGTTCCTCTTTTACCTCATAAATATAGCAGCTCGCAGATAGCTTGCCTTATTCAGTCCCAGCCCCTTGCGGAGAGGTTTTAAGAACATAAAGTGTTTTACCTTGCAGGGCGGGATTCGTCACAAGTTGCGCTTGCACGCTTCTTCACCTTGACAGAACATTTTCAGAGAAGGAACCTATAATGGGTCAGCTAGTTTCCGGCCTCGGAGAGAAGCAGGGAAACGAAGTATTCCTTGCTCACCTTCATCAAACGATATGAAGACCATTCATGTACGAAAGGCTTAATCGACCAGTATCCGTTCTCCTGGTTTCTCCTTGTTGGATTTTGGAACGTTTGTTATTATCAGACAGCGGTTCGCCAAAGGCTGTTTGCTTCTTTCCGTTGACACTGGCGTATTTTGCTTTTTTTGCTAAACCGGTTGCTGCATCTAAGCTGCGCTGTTTAGATAAACTTTTGGCTTCCTGATGCTGGTATTTATTTTCAGCTTGAGCCAGGTGGGCATTTTCCTTGTGGCTTTGTTTTCACTTGTGGTTACCTTAGCTGCGGCAGAACCGTTGGCAATCGCGACTGCGGCACAGAATTTAAGCTTATTCAGCAGGTTATAGTTTTCGCACTCAGGATATGTGTTTAGGCCAACGTAATGCAGGAGGACGGGATATTTTCCGTTTCGGCGTAGAATACCCAGCCCAGGATAGACTCCTTGAGGAGAGGGTATTTCACAGTCCGAGTTAGAGACAGCTTGCTCGGAAGTAGTAGGTATGCTTGAATGGTCAAGGTTGCTTACAAAGGGCGCGTTGAACGATTTTCGACCTTAAGTCGACATATCGCTCACGGTCCTTGCACTTGGAGGTCATAATTACCGGAAAATATTTGACAGCAGCCAAATTACAACAACGTGTTCCGTTGCGATATTGAGCAGGGTCCAACGGCTAGATTGAACTTATATGGGGGTCCATGCCCATGTGTTAGGCATTAATCCATTGGAAACTTCAGTATGCAAGCTTTAATCGCATAAACGATAGGTGTAACCTCAAATACAATAACAACAGTTTACGGAAACATAGAATTAGCAACAACGTAAGTACGTAAACGTAGGTTATTCACTCCCGCCGGTGGATGACGAATAAAATCAATAATTATGTAAATTAAGCTTCGCCTTTACGGAAACAATACAGCCCTTTTCCTTGTTGTTAGATGAGCGTGCAATAAGCTTTGTCAAATATCCCAGAGGGATGCAGAGAATAAGCGTGTGTAACAAAAGCTGATTCACATGCGGATGAGAGTGGTTGCACAGAGACAAATAAATTTGTAGCATTTTCAAGAACTCGACGTGCTCGATTTCGTGTACGCTGGGTGCGAAATGGCCTAGTAAATTGCCTTCCCTTGACCACGCGACGGCCGAAGTTAAGCGTATTTTGGATTACAGTTTGCCGATCTGCTTGCTTGACAAAAGGGTAGTACTTGAAGGAAAGCAAGGTTTTGTGCAGAAGGACAGGTCCAGGCGATAGCAACAATTGTGCTGGAGTAATTTCAGCTTCTGACTTTGTTACCCAGGTACATACGCTTGTGGGGCGTGGCAGTGGTGGCATTGCACAGCAATAAACGGATAGAAGGCTGGGCTACTGTTAGCGCACACAGCCACTGGATGATCACTAGGCTTCATGATCGTAGGCAGAACTAGATGACCTTCTGTAATGTAGCATTGAGTCGCTCTGCCTGCCCGAAGCACCGGGTAGTGTATCTAGATGTTCTGCTGGTCGTTACGCTACGCTCAGGTAGAAATGTTTTCAGTTTCCGCATGAACAAGGAACGCCTGTCAGAATGTACATACGATAGCATTCCAACGACAGAAAACAACTAAGTGAGCTTGTGTGTGATAGTGGAAGCCATCCTGGCGGGACGGGAGGAGACAAGTGAGAGCCCGTAATGCTGGCCGTTAACTGTCCGTATTTAGCGTTTACAAGAAGCCAAGGGTGCTGGTCCCTTGAGCTCCACGCATCGTCATTTGCACGGATAATTTGCTTTGAGTAGCGGAAGGTTCACTGGTGTACGTAATTTGGCTTCAGTCAAATAGAGCAGTGCTAGCTTATTGCTTTTACATTTCCTAAGGCATAAGGCAAGTGCTTCGCTTGCTTGAAGTAAAACAGTCGAGTATGGTCATGTTAGCAGCCTTTCTTGCATGCGATTCAGTGCATTGTGGGAATAGATGGTTGAACAATGAGCCCATGATAGTGTGACGGCTGCGGAATTATTAATACCAGGCGGATATTCTATTTCGTAAGAGAATTGATTGAGCTTGCTACGTTATTACAGAATATAATCGTTTTATTCTTTCCTCCCAGTTTTGTAGTATACATAAAAGCAACTAAGCGCTAGTCAGTTATCATTTTAAGATGGATGCCGAGTAGCTACCGCCGCCATTTCCGGAGAGATACCGTGATAGCTTGGGCCTCTTTGTCCACAGCTGAATTGTCGCCGTCAATATTGGCAAGTACTCGTGGGAAAATCGTGACCAATCGACCGTCCTGATTGGGTGTTGCAGAAATATTAACATCAGATTCACTAATCTTAATCACTAATGGCGCTGCATATCTATTTAGACACTTTTCTTCACGAGACAATCGCTCAAATTACTCGAAAGCACAAATTGCCATAAAATAAACCGCGTCACGGTCCATGTTTACCAAGGTTATTGTGCCGTAGTATGAAGTAGGTAAGCCCCAGGTTCGCCCCGTCACCTCCAGGTTAGCACTAAGCCCAGGTATATCAATGCGCCTGGGTACTCCTCAGGCAACCGTAGTAGTTTCAGTTAGACAGTACGGCCTTGGTGTCTTGCGTAGGTGAGTACCTAAGAGCCGTTTGCCACTCTCCTCAGTGTCTCAGAAACAATAGTCGCCGGTGGACGATTCCAGCCATTCACTATCTGAGTGGTGAGTGCGATAGCCGTGCCGACCATGAGTTACCTTGGCTGGCATACCTTCCAGTTGTTATCACGTGTAAGGCCACCTACGCTGAGCCGTAGAAGCTGCTGTAGCACGTTCCAAACTTCCCCTCGTAGTATGCGCCCAGTCAATATGAGGCCACAATGACATCGACGATAACCCATTTAAGTCAGATTCCCCTCCTGAAGCCGGATGGAGTAGGAATGATCAAGAAGCCTGGAAACTGAATAAGAGTCACTCCTCAGCACCACTGAGATTAAGGCACACGCAAACTTAGGGCATGTAATTCTAGCTGGAAGCCCATACTATAAAAGCGTTCGTACATGGGAGGTGGACCGGATGTTGTAGATCTTCGATGCCACTCGACTAAATGGTCTTGCTATATTTCAGCACATTCTGTTTGCAGCGGCAATCTTTTTCAGTGTGTCCCTGGTGGTTTTTAGATGTGTTATCATTACGCTGAGACATTTCTCCTAAACGGCGTGTTTGAAAAGCAGCCAGCCCATGTGGTAGGTTCCAAATAGCTCAAAGTCACGAGCGGTAAAGCGCAGCCCGAAGAAAGAAATATTCCGTGCTGGATAGTAACTGTTATCCGGATACTGCGAGTAATGTCTGCTGAAAGCCGGCTTACATACATACATACATAAATACTAATAACGAGGTAAATATCTAGATTGGCCAGATGCTGTGCGTGTTAGTGATCAGGCCAATATTTACATTAAGCGTATGCACTTGCATGGAAGTAGGAAAAATGTAGATACATGTTCATTTTTGACAATTCCGAATGCATTGTCTCTGTTACGTGTACAGCTGAAAGGGCGGAACGCGCCCACCTTCAAATTCTTTTGGCTTCTTCAAGCAATACTGAGCTCCTTCAGTTGGGTTGCTGTGAAAGTTGCACAGAGACGTTTTGTGTTTTCTCTGGGAACAGGATACAAGTCACCACAACTTCCTTATATATTTTTGGACTATATCGACCCGCTCACTTTCTATAATAATTAGTAAGCACTTGGTGAGGAATAGGAGTGGCCGAATTATGGGAAAATGTAAAGGTTAAAAATAATTTCTAGATATGCATATGAAAGCGAAACGCCTTTGGTAAGCCTCATGCTAAGGCGACGTACCTTACTAGAAAAATACAGATTAACAAAAAATGTAACCAAAATATCTTGCGCTAAATTCGATATCTGGCGCCAAATTTTTAACATCAGTAAATCTCAAAACAGGGTAACGGTATTATAAAGCTAGAATATTGCAAAATCTAGCACAGACTTAAACTGCTCAGAACAAGTTTAGCCGCTGACTACGTAGTGCACTGTTAAATGCACTACGTGCAGCAGTTCATGAGTTATTCGTACTTCAATGGCGGTCTACGAATAAGGATACTATTATTTACAGCTAATAATACTTTTCTGCTTTGCGAACAGATATCAGCAAAAAGAAAGAAAAATATACAATGTGTTGAAGCGGTACAAGTCGTACATAGCCATAGTCACCTAGAAATGTTGTAACCAGCCAGAAATACTCCGCAACAACTAGTTACGAAGTAAGTGGCTGAAAAGCAAACTTTTACAGAATCCCACTTATGTTCGTGTCACCGACCAGCCAACCTTCCAAAGTTTCCTCCTACTCAGCATATGGATGACCTTACTTTCTCCTCTCCTTCCCCACCAACATCTCAGTACACAACCGCGAACGAGCCCTACTGAGCACGCTTTTGGACGTAAATTTCTTTTCCCTTCCAGATTACGATAAATTACACGCAAGTTTGGGGTAGTCGTCTGAAACTGCTGCTCTGGAGGAGAATTCTGTAGTAGGTGTACATTGCTCTCTTCCAAATTGTACCTTTATTTCCAATTCCATGACGTTCTGTACTGGTTTGGTTTAACTGAGCAACAACTGAAACAACCAAATTTTGGGTTTTGATCCTTTTTCTGGTCTCGATTAAGCGTTTTGTGATGTTGATCGTCGGTTTGCATGCCTAAATGCTTAATAATCGGATCTACTGCGTTGAATTATTATGCTTACCAATTCTTTTTTCAAATGGATGGTGCGAATAACTGACGGCCTACCAAGGATCACGCACAATGGGAGATCAGGTTCAGCAGTCCTACTAAACAGACTGTTTTGTTTGGTTAGGCATTTTAGTCAAACTTTTCACTACAATACCCACTTGTATCCGCTATAAAACGCTAGTTGGAAAAATAGTAGACGGCACAATAGCAATCGTGAAAATAGCACTGAGAACAGCATACGAGCCTCACCGACCTGTAATAGTTACCAAAGTCTCGGCGGACCTAGCCGCTTTGGAACAGCGAACAAAATTTTAGACCCAACGTCGTACAAGGATTCACCTGCGATGAGGCAGCAGTAATAGAAATGGAGGAGCAAAACAATATGGCAACCGACGGACATCTTACATCTGCTTTGGGTTTTTACACCTTTTTAAACATTCTCCAATTGCCATGGAGAAGGGCAGAAGGCAGTCCGTCTCCTAAGATAACAAAGGAATCCAAACGGTATCTAAGGGTTTGTTGTCATCAGTGCCGTTACCACATTGTGTATTCACAGTTCATAAGAGAAGTGAGAAGACATAAGTTGCGATATGTTAACATTTCGATTGTTCTCTTCAGTCGCAAACACAATACAAGCGGGATTCATGGACAGTTATATACAGGGGAAAAGTTGGCACACCAATCAAAATGTCAAAATCAAGACCACGGTAACCTAATTGAATGTCTCAATAGTTTCTGTGCACACAACACAGGTTGATAAGCCCTAATTAGCAAAGCCTCACTAATTGCCAAGATAATCGGATTGTTGTTGCGTAATAACACCTTGAACGCAGTCTCCGGGTTCACCTGATGTCGGGTTGCCAAGAGATGCTTGGTGATAGATGATGCGGGACTCCTGTTCATCCTCGGATCCACTCCGTTTTGTTGCGTCATCAGTTGCTCCACCCACCTCGGCACATGTTCAGCTACCCTCTGAGCTAACTGACGGTCAGTCCTGCCTATGTAAATGTCACCGCAACCGCAGGTGAACTGGTAAACGACGTGAGAGGCCGAACTGACTGATGAGTTGCTCTGACGGTCATGAAGAACAAGGCTTCGCGTTGTATGTATGAGTCGCAACTGAGCGGTCGCGTAGGTGCGCGTAAGGGCGGACCGGAGTTTATGTCCGATATCATTCGATACATGGTCTCCTTTGAACGGCAAGAACAAGTAAACATTCTTTTTCTCTGCGGTTAACACCGGTATTTTCTCCTTGGGAGGCCTGCTGTGGATCTGAATGAACTTCTCAGGATACCCATTTGACACCAAGGTTTTGAACAAAAATTCTTCTTCAGCTTGCAACATTTCGGGGCTGCATATCCGTCTGGCTCTGTAGAAAAGCGTTTTCACTAGGCCACGTTTGTATGCGACCGGGGCAAAGCTGGAAAAGTGGAGGTACTGCCCGCTCCAAGTTGCCTTGCGATGAACCGTGCGCTGTAGTGTACCATCGGTCCGTCTCTTAATGAGTATATCCAAAAATGGCAGACTATTATGTTGCTCCAACTCATGGGACACCGATAGATTTGGATGAATTGAATTCAGAACTGTCAACAGCCGCGCAAAATGTTCGTTGCTGGTGAAGACTAGGATGTCGTCCACATACCGCTTGTACAACGTAGCTTCACCAATGCTGGCAGTAACTTGTCTTTCTATCAGGCCGAGAAAGATATCTGCTAATACTGGTCCAAGAGGGCTACCCATGGCGACGCCGTCGACCTGTTTATAAGCAGTGCCCTCAAACTCGAACCGTATATTTTCCGTGCATAGTAGGATCATATCCCTCAAATACTCCAGCGGCAGGCCAACAGACATGTTTTGACTCGTGATGAAATCACACAAATTTTCAACCGTCTCACGTAGAGGCACGTTTGTGAATAGGGAGTCGACGTCTATTGAGTACATGTGCTCCGCACCCAGCGACATGTGTTCCAGTGTCTCGACTAATTCAAAGGAGTCCTTTAGACAACATGTGGTTAGGAGTTTCGTACGGGCTCCAAACTTTTCGCTAGCCACCGCGCAACGTTGTGATATGGTGAGTTGTTCATACACATAATCGGGCGCAGTGGGTTACCTGCCTTGTGTAATTTGGGAGCGCCCCTCATTCTGGGTGTCTGAGTGCCGGTCGGTTTTAACCCGTCTGTATTGCGAGTCATTGATGTAACCATGTAGTAAAAGAATCTACAGTTTCCTCGCCACTTACTTCTCGACCAAGATGTTGTTTTCTGGTGTCTTGTCTAACTGGAACTTCTTTCTGTCCCCCAAAATATATTCCATCTTTGCAATGTAGTCAGTTCGGTCCATTATAACAATGCCTGATCCCTTATCCGGCCTGCAGAACATGTTACGTTGTCCCACATTAGTTTTAACTTCCTTTATCGCCAGTGTAAATAAATAAATAAAACTTTTATTCTCGACAAGGCGAGGCACCCCTTTACAGGCATGATCATGCTTGGCTAACATAGTGTGATCAAAAATGTACAAAAAGTACATGTTTGGCATAACAGTGTATGTAAGTGTATGAGTGTATATACGTATGTAATTTTGTATGAATGTAGCTTGTGTCTTTGAATATGCCGGAGCATTTTTGACTGTTTGTTATCCTCAGGAATGTGAGCATAAGCGATTGATGTCTGTGGGTTGGATAGCACTTTCCGGATATCCACGGGCCAGTGACTTTATTTTGTGGCGAGTCACATCCGCCACGTCGCAGTGTTGTTAAACAGACATTTGTGGCTTTTTATAGGGAGAACGCTTGCCAGGCGAAAACCCACCACGTCCTGGAACACTGCCGCCGAACTATTTGCTGGAACGGGTTAAACCCGAACCACCCAGCTGGCACCACGAGGAGGTTGTTCGGCTAGCCAGCCAGCTTTCAGACAGCATCTCTGGCCTATCGGCATGTTCATGTATACATAAATAAATAAGTAGCTGATTCTCGAATTTGTCGAGACACACCAAACCAGGCATGATCAACACTTCATGCCATTATGTTTCGCAACAAACACGTTGTTATTTATGTAATGGGCAGTAATCCAAAAGTTGTACAAGCTGCGGAAATTGTAAAAGTAATCATGAGGAATAAAGTCTCAATGCATGACGGCTCGATGGGTTCTAGCATGCATAGTGTAAACAGTCTGGGCATTACATGTGTAGTGAAAACGATACATGTAGGCAGGGAGTATCTTACTCTTGAACGTGTCAGGAAAATAATGAATTATGATTCTAGTCGACTTGCCAGTAGATAGTCGTGGGCAGTGACTTTATTCAGTGGCGAGTCACATCCGCCACGTCGCAGTGTTGTTAAACGGACATTTGTGGCTTTTCGTAGGAAGAACGCTGGCCAAGCTAAAACCCACCACTTCCTGGAACACTGTCAGAAATCCGTTTGTACACTAATGTAAAACTGGCGGAGTAGGTTTCCGACTGATTTCACCCTCGGTTATTCGCAGTCAATGGGCTTCCAATTTACTCTGTTAGTTGATCAGGTATTTTTGGTCGGGGCGGCCATAATGGCTGAGGTGCATGGAGGGTGACAGCTTCATGAAGCGTCATCTTTTTGAGTGTCCAGGTGAGCAAAATGTCAGTTTCTTGCGTCTGGATTTTTCAGGTTTATGTATACTTTTCAGGAGTGTGAAGGCCTCGTGTCCAGCTATCATTACTGGACAACGGTCGTGGTAGTGAGTGCAGTTGTATCCATTTGTTGTACAGCCATGTTCTTTGTAGGTCCTTGTGGGTTATTATGTCCTGTCCCGGTGAAATCCCTTTCTCCGTCCAATCCCAGATCCCCAAGAAGATCCGGACCTCAGAGAAAAGGGACAGTGCGAGGAAAAAGAAGGCCGCAAAGAACAGGCGTGAAAACAAACACTGTTTAAATCCTATGGTAAAACATTTAGTGGAAACAACTAATGTACAATGTGCAACAATGATTGCGTATTGGTTCGCAATATCAACCAATTTCGCCCGGAAGATAACTGCATCTTCCATTGACCTTGGCACACGGCCACTGCGCTGTACATTCCGATACTCAAACTGAACCTGCGTTTTGAGCTTATCTATAGCTATTGTTGGCGATCGGTACTTCAGTGTAAGTGAGAAAACTTCCAATTGTGTGCGCGTGAACTGTACAGATGAGAGGTTGTACACATGGAGTGCGCAGTACCTCCAATTTTGCAGCTTTGCCCCCGTCGCATACAAACGTGGCCTAGTGAAAACGCTTTCCTACAGAGCCAGACGGATATGCAGCCCCGAAATGTTGCAAGCTGAAGAAGAAATTTTGTTCCAAACGTTGCTGTCAAATGGGTCTCCTGAAAAATTCATTCAAAACCACAGCAGGCCTCCGAAGGAGAAAATTCCCATGTTACCCGCAGAGAAAAAGAATGTTTACTTGTTCTTGCCGTTCAAAGGAGACCATTTATCGAATGATATCGGACATAAACTCCGGTCCGCACTTACGTGCACCTACGCGACCGCTCAGTTGCGACTCATACATAGAACGCTAAGCCTTGTTCTTCATGACCGTCAGAGCAACTCATCAGTCAGTTCGGCCTCTCACGTCGTTTACCAGTTCACCTGCGGTTGCGGTGACATTTACATAGGCAGGACTGACCGTCACTTAGCTCAGAGGGCAGCTGAACATGTGCCGAGCTTGGTGGAGCAATCGATGACGCAACAAAACGGAGTGGATCCGAGGATGAACAGGAGTCCCGCATCATCTATCACCAAGCATCTCTTGGCAACCCGACATCGGGTGAACCCGAAGACTGCGTTCAAGGTGTTATTACGCAACAACAATCCGATTATCTTGGCAATTAGTGAGGCTTTGCTAATTAGGGCTTATCAACCTGTGTTGTGTGCACAGAAACTATTGAGACATTCAAGTAGGTTACCGTGGTCTTGGTTTTGACATTTTGATTGGTGTGCCAACTTTTCCCCCTGTATATAACTGTCCATGAATCCCGCTTGTATTGCGTTTGCGACTGAAGAGAACAATCGAAATGTTAACATATCGCAACATATGTCTTCTCACTGCTCTGACTAAATAACTGAAGGGGACCCATTGTTTTACCTTTCCGAAAGGTGAACTCATTGGTACAGTTGCGTGGGCATTAAAGCAATGGATATCTCTGCGCTGCAAGATAAATGTGGAAAGCGCTCGGAGCAAATTTTACGAAGGGTGGATTGAGAGTTTTCTGTGAGCAACGGCTGGGTCTGTCAACCTGCAACTCTCTTTCATTTACTCGACGGAGATCCTATCATCCCAGACACTTCGCATGCCAAACTTATTGCTTGCCTAGTAAAACCGTGCGACACATCGGGCTCTCTAGAGACAAAAGACTACCAGACACTGGCGTGTTACCCTTTGGCCTACGCAAACAACAGCCAGCACGAGTGTACTTTAAGCTCACGCTGTTAGCTATAAGACCATACTTTCTCTGACGCAAGCAAGTAAGGTGCACTCAGAACCAATGTCAACGCATACCGCATTGTATGCCACCATGAGATGCTGCAACCGCATTGTGATACACCGTTTTGCCATATTTAACCAATACTTCCTCGGTAGGGTGGCCCAAAGAGTTTGAAAAGGACACGGAAACAATCGCAGCTAAAAGAAATTAGAAACTCAAACGGAGGTAAGAAATAAGCAACAGTGATGCGAATACGGTTTACAGTGGCCTTTTATGCAATCGACGAAAGGACCGGTCGAAATGATCAAGTGGAACAAATATGAATTGAAATGACTCACAAAATCTTAAATGGCAAAGGGAACTGACGTGCACTCGAAGCATGCGAGGGCATGTTCTTTGCATAGGAGCAGCGGCACGACCAGGGAATTGGAGGCAAGAGAACAAATTACAAGCAACCAATGTAACACTTTTAAAATGAATAGTGGCACTAAAGCGGCGTTAAGTTGCTAGTTCACGTCCAGCGGTCAAAAGACGAGTAACCGTCCATGGATTCAGAAAACCCATATGGTCAGGACAAGCGAGGATCCACGGACATACTAGCTTTCGCTTGTCCAGCGTCCCGCAGCTAATGCCAGTAAGCAAGAAGTGCTCCCAGTACCACAAATTGATAGTAGGTGCTTGCCTTCAAACTAGAAAAATCAAGCACGAAAAGAAAAGAACTAGAGAAAAATGCTCGCTGCAGATTCATATAATTGCATGGGCTCCTTGTGTGCGGTTAGATGCTGAAATGAATTTTCCCAAGCATTCGGGGAACATCGTCAACCACAGTTCGTCCAAGCTTCGTTTAAATGCTTCTACCGTTTACGAGAAAATTCACCAAAAGTTGTCAGGTTTCCTACGATGCTTTTATTGCGTAAATCGGGGACGAGACATTGGGATGGCTTTTGTTTGTAGGTCTAAGATCCGCTCATTATGATGACAGGGATCCCATAACTGCTGGAAATCAGTAAATATTTTACACGGCTAGTAAATAAAATGATATTAAGTACCTTTGAGCTAAAAGAATGCACCACTTACCTCATGTATCAATGTCACAGTCGCCAGTTAAAAGTTCTTCACATTCTCCGCTATGTTCACCAATTTACGGGAGAAGGAACGCGTCAAATAGATAACCGTAGCCATATTGTCCACCATGACGATCGCTCCTACCTTGGTGCCACACCGCTTTCCTACCCATCGTTAGCAACTAGAACAACAGCAAAGGTTAAAATTGATTTCCATTTATATTACCAAGTAAACGTATATAACATGTACATCTTACAATTTTACCTTTTCAGCAACCTAACCAACGTTTAGCCAAGGGTACCGTACAACATAACAGGTAGGTTGCCGCATTGGTTGGTTTTAATACAAGCCCAGCCTCGGCGTGGGTACGGTGTTGTTCAGTCTGCCTGCGCCTCGGATTTTAGGCACGGAATAACTATCTAGCGTTTATTTTCATTTTGCTGGACCTATGCTACAGGTATCGGTCCGTCGAATACGTCACCAGCGATTAATGGGCTTTTGACCGTGTTGCTATGGTACATCAGCCGTGCAGTAATGAAGGATGGTATACCTGACGTATGATCGGCTTTGCAGTTACACACTAATCAGCGTGGGGCAGGCTAGCATAGTGTCTTGGCAG
>CALYDF020003825.1:0-26038 GCA_944474145.2 Dicrocoelium dendriticum
CTATGAATATGAGGTACCAAGCATTTGATGTCTGACGCAGCTATTGTTCCGCAAGGTTGATCAGGATACGTTGCGCACGTTTGCACCTCCAAGAAAATTTTTCTTTTCGTAGCAGTATCGGTGGAGGTATGCTTTGGGTAAAATATTGTGCTGACTGTTGAAGGTCGGCCACTAATCGTGAGTGGGACAATGCTGAACACAGTTTTGTCATCTCTACGGATCCCATCATTTCCCATTTTGCACTTCTCTTTTTAGGTAACATTAAAGGTGTGTTTCTCACTTTTGTTGGCATGCGAATCGGAGTTATCCGAGCTACTGTTGTGGGGTGGTTCACTTAAATTTCCTAGGGTTGTTAAGTGGGCTCTACTTTGATACAGATTTCGGAAGGAACGCGGCTGAACCACGCGTGCCAGCAATTACTACTATTGTTGATATTTGTCTTGATTGAAGCAATATATTCACAATCCTCCAGCTACATTCTTTATAATTCGGCGGTCCACGGAGCCTCAATATTAATTGCACTATGAAGTTCTCACCGATTGAGTCGGATGAATATACCACCAAAGAATTTCCACGGGAGTGGTAGCTTTATAAAAAATCATGTCGTCTAATCTCGGAGGCACGGTGTACAAACATTGTCTTGGCTACGCATTTTCTTGTATTCCTCCATACGTGATTGGCATACTTGCGCATGATCCACAGAAGAGCAGAGAAGTTGGGATGGAACATGACAGATTACGGAGGCGAGCTATCCATATCAGGACATATACTGTCTTATCTACGGAAGCTAACACAACGCACAGCGGTCTCGCGTAAGCACATTGTTTTCATTTCGCGTGATGAGTGATGCTGGTCAGGTTAACGATCTTAACAGCATTACCTATGACATTACGAGTGAAATTTCACTGGTTAAATTCATCCTGATGTTCTCTTTGTAAGAAATTGACATCGAATCCGGAACGTTAGTGCACATACCAATAGTACACTATGTACAGACCAGATTGAAGTCAACCGCCCAGTTAGTATGCATTCAACCAGTGGAAATTTCGTAACTGCAGTCTTGCCTTCTTAATCTACTTTTAACCCAGTGCGAGTGTTTCCAGTTGCCTTTGACAGCAACCGTGTCCCAATTACCGAGAGTGCCGAAGTGTTCGGTAATTCCGGAACCTACTGCAGATGGAGAAGGACATGGCTGCATCAATTTAAATCGGACTGGCAGTAATGGGTTTCGGTGTATTTAGAAAACCGATGGTATTGCCAAGTAAAACCTGAGGTTATACATTTCTGAAGCTCTGCCTAGCTTTCTTCATCAGTTGTAAAGGTAGTCCTGATTGAAATGATTAGGTTTGTTCGGGCAGGCTTTTATTAAATGAAAAGATGGTGATGTCCATTGTTTTTACAATAATTGTTTCCGCGATATTTTAGTACACTATTTATAAGTTGGATGACCTTATAAAATTTACAGGATCACAAGTATCTAGTCTACCATTGTGAACAATTAACTGGGTAATTTGAGCTTGAAACAATTAAAATCAAATCTGCAGAGACAATGGATTCGTGTTGAGAAATATTAATGTTCCTCGGATTTACCCTGATTCAGTAAATAGTTCAGTGGCAGTGTTGCAGGACGAATTATCTTTTTGTTTGACAAGCGGCCTCCTTTTACAAAGCCACAAATATCTGTTTAATAACACTAAGACTTGGCGATTGTGACTTACCCCCAACTAAAGTCACTGGCACCAACTTCTTCGGACAATCGCATACATTTCAAAAACGTTGTGGATCACTTCTGACTCAAGCGACGCGATCAAACACGTCCAAAAGTGCAACGACACATTTATACACCCAAGCTACAATGCTACCCGCACCTGCACCCCCACACACACAGCCATTCATGGATCCACGGGTATGACCATATAATTATACTTTTACA
Organism: Dicrocoelium dendriticum; assembly: GCA_944474145.2. Lineage (NCBI taxonomy): Eukaryota > Metazoa > Platyhelminthes > Trematoda > Plagiorchiida > Dicrocoeliidae > Dicrocoelium > Dicrocoelium dendriticum. The sequence continues at coordinate 1,934 of CALYDF020003825.1, forward strand.
CATTGCTGGATCACATGATGTACCGTTATCATGTTCATGCATTTACAGGCATGCCCCGCGTAATCCTGAAGGAAATATCATTTAGTTGCTTATTTACTATCATGCGTGATTCATGCTAAAATAGTGACCGGCGCGACATAGATTCCCCTGTTTATAAGTACTTCTCCTTTGGTACGAAGTTTTGCCAGAGACGAATTCATGGCGCTGGAAGGCTATACCGCTCCTCCAAACAGATCCTCTATCCCTAGGCCAGATAAATACTTATACCAACGCTTCATTCCCAACTGTGCGAACATTATGCAATAAACAAGTGTCCTTCGCAGTGAGTAACGCATTTATTGCTTCTAGACGATATGTAACTGTTTTTCGAAAAGCCATCCTGGGAGCCAACTACGACCTAACGCCGCTTGCATACCCAGACCAAACAGCGCTACACAATATTACTAAAGACACCACAGACGCGGTCGTTGCTACATTTCGTTAACAATTCATCAACACTAGAGAGATGCACCTAGCTTACTCTGCAAAACCTATCCAAACTCTCAAGTAGCGTTACAGTCCCACCAGTAAATAACTACTCACAGTTTACCTAATTGTCCGACGTTTGCGTCCCTACCGATAGGGTCACCATATAACAGTTTTCCCGAAGATATCTCATCGATCTACGCAACAGCAAACTATTCTCGGACAGAAGATATAGCATTTCTCAATGGATTAAATAATTAGCGCAATAGCTTTCATCCGTAATGCAGCATTCGAATTCTTAGCTTAACTGTTATGAAGTGATATTCACGAAGATTGCATCCACGACACCTGAGCGGTTAACCGCTATCACCCAATAGCATTCAGACGCTATGCTGGTATCACATTTCAACCTAGACGAAACTGAAGCGTAGAGCACTCAGATGCTGCCTTGTTACGCGGACATCAGCCATCCGCCCTTATACAGTGTGTTCGATATATATGGATATATCCCTGAAATTTAGCAATACATATAACTGGCAACAACGTACAGGCGCGCATATTGTTAACACTAGCATCTGTAACGCTTGTCCGGCAATTCAATCGGCACACCAACAAAGGGTACAGCGGAATGCATTACTTCGCACCAAAGCACATACATGCGCGCAGTTTCTGTCTAACATAAATTGCGGATTCGATAGCTGGACAAACGTTACAGATCCTGGTATCGCCTGTAGGCGCGCAAGTGCGTTGATTAAAGCTGATAGTCAAGGCTAACACCCTGTGTTTGATCCAGGCATATCGGACACACACTAGGTGTACAATCATTGAAGAATAATGGGGACGACAACAAGGACCGGCTCGTGCACTCTCTCCAAATACCAAACCCTAAGATTTGATGGTAAGGGGATGTCAGCAATTTGCATTCACAGAGCAGTCGAAGTGATCTTTATTGGACTCATCTTCCTCCCTAAAACTACTCGACATCGTAATAATTCATTCAAATTGCATCACATGTAAACACATTTGCACATAAATGCCTACAGTTCGTTTTGATTAATAACAAATCAGCCAAAAAACATTATAATACACTAGCAGTTGAACTCGAGCAGGTGCAGACCGGTCGCGCATTGATACATTTTTACTAAGCAGCGGTCTCATGGAAGCTGGGCGCATGCAAGATAAGTGGCATCAGCATTTGGGACTAGGCTGTGTGCTTATCTAGGTGCACATTGTGTCTCCGGGCGAAGCGCTGGCTTTGGAATGTGAGGGTGGTGTCCAATCCTAGGTTCACGCACTGATAGAAATCACAAAGATTGTGGTACAGAGATAAGTTTAACTCAGTCCAGTTCCACAGTCAAGACGTACTCAGACTCAGCAGTGGACATGTCCAGAACAAAAGGATGCCGTCAATCCGCCTGTAAGTGAAATCTAAGTGGACTCACGAACAGAAACTGAGCGGATCAAATACATGAGCTTTTAAGGAGAGAGAACAGGTAGAACGCGGAATACTGGAGGACCAGAGGAATAATGGTGGCTGCGTAGTCTCATGAGTCACAATGTTAATGGGCTGATTACCGATCTGCATACCGAAAGTCAACATGGTCCAGCCAATACCTACACTTCACTAGCTTCGCACCGATGGCACACAAGCGCGCGCTGGAAAAATACATTATTCACTAGGGCCAGACGTATCTGCTCCAACGAATGCCTGCCTGATGAGTTTGAGCTGATCGCTAAAACGCTTATGGAGAATGGCTACACAAACCGATTCATAGACAAGCATAGCCAGGTTAGAGCGCCCAAAAAAATGGTGTTAACAGCCCCAGATTAAAAGGTGTATATTGAGTTACCACTCAAGGTTGACATTGCAGCAAGAAGGACCAACAAATGCATTGTCTCGGCCATTCAGCGTACGTACTTTGCTGCAGAGGCGGTAACTATCAACAGAACCCGAAAGTTGCCGTTACCTTCAGTAAAGGAAGATGAACCCGTCGGCATCAAATCATATTATGTTTACCAATTCGTGTATGACTGCGACATCAGTTACACCGGCAGAACAGAACAGGCTTTAGATTGCAGAATTAAGGAATACTTACCAAACTGGGTTAAGCACCAATGTACCCAATGCAAATCCCACGAAATGGGCTCGCATAAGCCGCCAGCCTCCTATATATGCAAACACATATTGGCGACCCCTCACCGGGTTAAACAACTATGGGCGTTCCGGATCTTGTTATATCATACTAATTCACGTCTTTTGCAATTTCCCGTGACTGTCGCGATAAGCCGTATTGGAATAGCTTTGGTTGTTCAAAAGCGATTAATTGTCAACTTGCGGTTGCCGTGGTCCTACTCCTAACAACAACCATATATTTGATTGGTTTGACTGTGCCCTATGAGACATAAAAAGGATTTCCCTGTTATTGTATTGGTACTGACGAGATAATACCAAATGCTAGCATCAGCCAATATTCAACTTCGCACTTTGTTGTACAAGGTAGAGAAAATCGCTCGCTGGCGGAATGATGTAACCTCCAGCAAAAGGGTTTGTTAAGGCTTCTGACGAGTGTCTGGTTGCAGCCCTGCAAATTCCTTGCAAATGCGATGTTGCGCCCCTTCAGCTGATTCATAATCTTATTTATTGTGCAGTCACACACACACACACACCATTGTATCTAGATCACTCACCATATTTCGTTGAATAAGAGTGGACAACACCCTACTGGTCTTGAGCGGTTAGAGTTGTCGGCAGCTGGGATACAAATGTTTGCCAGCAAAATAGGAGTAGTCTGGGTAAAGGGGCTTTGACTGCATGCCTCTATGCCAGGATGTGGAAGTAGGGTTAAAGGTCGTATTGCAATGGTAGCATTGGGGCACATTTTGGGTAGACCGCTTATGCTGCTCTACCGAGTGAACTCAAGCTGCTGGTATGGAGTCTTGTACCACATGTTAGTGTGCTGTTGGTTTTGCTGCTATTTGTTTTGAGATCGTACATAATCAGTTGAATCATATGAGGGGGTTTGAGAACGGGTATCCAGTTAATCGTAGAGCGTACAGTGCATTTTAAACTAACTAGATCTTCTACCTCAGGAATTCCTGTGGGGAAATTTAGGACAAATCATTTCCGGTAGTAGCTGATAGTTCCAGCCCTTCCAAATTGATTGGGTTTACCTTGATTTCATCATAAACTCGTCTGTATTTGTTGCTAATCTTTTTATCTGTCACAATGCAGCCTTGGTGTAAACTGATATTTGATTAACAATATGTTGCTTTGACAACAGTGGGTGGTGTGGAAGTGCTGTTTAACGGAATAATGTGATCATCGGCTGCGCTTTCAATAGCTTCGTATTTGGAATTTTGCTTCAATCGCAGTCACCAAGGTCTCATATTAATGCAAATGGTTAAATGTATCATAAGGATCAGTCATCTTCCTACATCCAACCTTTATCTGTTAGCAACATATGCATCGTTATACAATAGAGAAAACGCTTCGCATCTGGTTTTTCATGTACGTCGATCGGTAGTTAGTGATCTAGGTTAATTGTAAATTGCATAGTTATGGTCGTACTCAGTGAAGTCGCAAGCTAGATGTGGAGCGTCAGTGTCTTTGTAGCTAGTTAAAAACTGAAATGTCATCCAGCTCAACATATAAAGTCATTGTCAATTACTCATTATTCTACCTTCCTATTTCGTCTTCGTTCTCGATAAACCAACCATATTACGTGCATATTTTCATCATCCATCCAGAAGAGCCTCAGGCTCTGTCCTCTATCGATTGCTGTGACAACGCCGTCCGGCACGCCACGGGGTGTAAAACAGGGCACCATCAATTCACCTCCAACTCTTACCAGTTGGTGGTGTGAAACTGTCCACCCGTCTTCGAAATACCTGCTTTGGATTCCATTCCTCTTGTTTTTGAAGACCGAATGTACAACGGGAAGCAGACTCCATGGAAACCCGACCAGAGGTATATGTCACTAAGAACCGATTTGCTGAAACTTTGATCAAGTTTTCTTCGCAAGGACGTAAGGTCTTACCTTCCAGCCGTGATAAAAAATGGGTTGTGTGATGGAAGTATACACTCGAACGGACATGCGGTGCCAGCTCAGCAAGGAAGCCGTTAGGCTGCCGCAAGGAAACGCCGCAGCTAATTGGACCTTCACACGTTTCTCGCATGCACGCTGATTGGCCTACAGTTGGACGCATTGGAGTGAGTTTGTTTGACTGAATCAAAGGAAAAATGTCATGCATTCACAAGGTGGTTAATTATGGATCCAACTAGCTGTATATACCCATATGTTTCACTCGCCCGATGCCTACGTTTTCGCCTGGTCCTTTTGTTTGCAGAATAGACGTTTTGTCCCTGAAGGACCGACTTTTTACATGGTCTCAGAGAAGGAGAAAAACATTAGTACCACCCAGACGATGACTGGAGCTGCACCGGCTATTCAAACACCTGCCCCGCTGAACATGGATGAACGCAGTTTGGCAAGCAACTGGCGTTTGTGGAAGAGCAAATGGATGGATTTCTGCACTTTATCGCATCTGGACAAACAAGCGATGGCGTACCGCTTGGCCATGTTTCGACACGCAGCAGTAGGTGATGCGCGCCGCGTGTTAGAGACATTGTGTTACGACAAGAGCGAAGATGCCAACAATCTGGAGACAGTTCTTGAGAAGTTCAGTGAATACTGTGAAGGCCAAACAAACGAGACATTTCAACGCTACCTCTTCTTTTCGTGGAACAGGCGGCCAGGTGAATCAGTTGCACGTACCACACTGAGCTAAAGCGTTTGGCCCGATCCTGCAGTTTCTGTAAATGTACGGCGGACAGTCTCATACGGGACCGCATTGTTCTTGGGATCAATGACGAAGGTTTGACGAAGCGACTATTACGAAAGCGCAACCTATCTCTGCAGCAATGAGACTGAGACTGTATTTAAGAGCAAGTAGAAAGGTTTCTGTACAACTCTATCGAATTACGAAAAAGCAAAATTTACTTGTGATTTATCAGCAGTTGTGTCTGGTCCGTTAATCATTTATCCGTGTTCGGTTAAAAATTTGTACTAACGTCATTATTTCCGGACATACAATGTCTTCTTTTGGCACTGTATGTGCATCGTTTCACAAAAGCACAGGTTTCCAAAATAATCGTCGATACGGGTTTTAAAACACTTCACAGATTCGGCCTCTATTAATCCATCTGGTAGTGTATTCCATAAGTTTACGATTCTTCGTTTGATACAAAGCTGATGTGATACTTTGTTCATGCCGGGGACCCTGAGTTTGTAACGATGTCCTCGGGTGTTACAGGGTTCTCGCAGGTGAAATATTCGCCGTAGTATGGGGAAGTGATTCAAGTGTAGTACTCGATGGGTCATAATAAGATCAATTCTTACTCGGCGATATGATAGTGTGTAGAGTCCGATCTTTTCACAACGTTTTTCATATGGAAGCTTTCGTAGACTTGGTATCATTCTAGTTGCGATATGCTGTATTTTCTCCAGTTTTTCAGTTTCCCATTGGGTTATCGGATGGTAAGCTGAGGCACCGTATTCAAGGATTGGTCTAATGAGAGAGGTGAATAGACGAGGGACGGTTTCTTGGGACCATGTGGAGAAACTGCGTCGTAATGCCCAGAGCATACGAAGTCCCGCACGTTACAATTTTCTGTATTTTCTAGTGATCTTAAATCATGTCGTGAGAGAACTCCTAAGTCTCTGACAGATGTGTTGGGATGGAGCAACTGGCCGTCCAAGGTGTATGACCGAGTGGCTGGACGTCTGGTGATACTGATGAACTCCGACTTGCTTGCGTTAAGAGGGAGTTGCATTTCAGTGGACCAGGTTGACAGTCGCTCTAAGTCATGCTGGAGGCGAGCGCAATCGTCCTGGTTTTCAATGATCCCCCAGATTTTCAAATCATCTGCAAACAGGACACATGGTGACTGGAGCTGCTGCGGAAGATCGTTGATTTGAATAAGAAATAATGCTGGCCCAAGTACAGTTCCTTGAGGCACGCCACTGGTCGATGGGAACCATTCTGTCAGATAGTCATTGACCTGTACTCTAAACCTTCTTCCCACAATAAACTCTTGTATCCACTGAAGTAACGTGCCACCGATTCCGTATGTCCTCAGTTTACGAAGGAGTACCTCGTGGTTCACTCTGTCAAACGCCTTACTAAAGTCGATGTACACCACGTCAACATCCTTCTGTTCATTGAGAGCTTGAACCCACTGGTGGTTTGCGTACGTCAAGTTGGTGCTGCAAGATCGCCCTTTCGTAAATCCGTGTTGCGCTGGCGTCAATACGTCCATCGATTCGAAGAACGACAGCAGACACTTTTTCACAACCTTCTCGAGAACTTTGGATAATACCGAAGTCAAACAGATCGGTCTATAGTTCTCTATTTTACTCGGATCACCACCCTTGGGAAGCGGTTTAACTATCGAGCATTTCCAGTTGTTCGGGACGGATCCTTTAGAGAGCGATCTATTGAAAATGTTTGTCACAACTGGTGAGATGATAATCGATAGGGACTTGAGTATTAGTGGGTGAAGTCCGTCTGGTCCGGGGGGGCTTTGCACCATTGAAGTTGACGAGTAGCTGATGTACTTCGACTGCATCACATTGTAGGCTGTCGAGCAAGACTTGCGCAACCTGTGCCGGTACTGGAACAGCCGCCGGTTTACTGGAAAATACAGTGAGTAAGTGCGTAGCCAGGGCGTCCGCGCGCTCCGCGCTTGAAATGAGTGTCTTCCCGTCTAAGCTCTCTAAGACCGGTAGATCGTCTCCAGGTTTCAGTTGATGTTTCAAATAGGCAAATATTCGCTTGGGTGCAGTTGCGGCCGAGGATGCTAGCTCCTCTTCGAACTGCCGGCATTTCTTGATCTTTGTGGCGTTACATAAGTTACGCTGTTTCTTGTACACCGCGTAATCTTCATCACAACCCGAGCTGATGTATCTATCCCAAAGTTTACGACGTCGTCGCGCTAACTGTCTGTATTCCCTATCAAACCAATGCGGTTTGACAGGTCCGATTTTTGGATACTTAAGGGGAATGAACCGAGTACAGAGCGAATTAAGCTTCCCCTTTATTAATGACCACCACGCCTCAAGTGACGCATCATGTGGTAGTGTCCAATCAGTCTGACTTGCGGCTTGGACGAGTCCGTTGAAGTCCGTCTTCCAATAGTTGAATGTCGGCTTCTGTTGATTGTAATATGGTAACGAAAGTTCTAAGCTTGCTACAATAGAGCAGTGGTCACTGTTCGCCAGAGGTTCGATGACTCTGATCTCTTTTAGCTTCTGCTCGCAGCTCGTAAACATTAGGTCCAGACAAGATGCCGAGTACGGAGTTACGCGCGTCGGTTGGATGACATGTTGCGTTGCCCCAATTTCAATGGTCATTTTAGCGAATTGAGCCTCAACGTTGCCATGACCGGGAAGAAGTCGAACATCTGGCCAAATTATCTTAGGTAAATTTAGATCCCCATCAGTAAGAACTGAGGGCGGCTCATGTGCTTCTGTACATGTGGTATCCAATCGCAGCAACGGTTTAATGGGCTCCGGTAGATAACCCCCACAATTAGTTCTGCGCGCCTGAGATGGATTGTGCACCACAATTGCTCGCATAAACTATCCTCGCTCCGATAGGTACTGATAAGTTTGCCAGATAGTGACGATTTTATATACAACAGAACACCACCATGAGCCTTTGATTTTCGGTCACATCGGAAACAAGAGTATCCTGACAACACGACTTCTTGGGGTATGACGTCGGAGTTCAGCCATGTCTCTGCAAGTCCTAAAATGTCCGGCCGCTCCGACACAGCGAAACGGCACAATTCGTCACGTTTGTTCATTAGGCTGCACACGTTGGCGAACGCCACACGGAGGTCCTGGGAGGTACTGCGGGACGTGCCTGGAGGTTGAGCAACCGATTGATGCGGGTTCGTACACCCTTCTTGATCACCCGAAAATTTACACCTTGTAAGTCAGTCTCACCTTCCTCTGTACGGCGTTTGAGCTCAATGACCGCAGTCTTCAAACGATTCCTGTCCTCGGGTTCCAAATCTCGGCGGATGTGAACTTTTATGCCTTTCAGCCTTGACAGACAAGACAGTATGAGCTGCGGCATATTAGGATTTGCAAAGGTGATCCTCAGAGGTCGACATCACTGGTTAGTTTTCTGGCCAAGTCGGAGTACTTGTTTAATCGTCAAACTGTCCTCGCCCACATCCAAGAGTCTAACGATGAGCCCCTGGAGGAACTCAACATCGTGATCATAACGTACCTGAGGGTTTTCATCTTTTGACTCCGGTACGTGGAAGACCATGAGATTATGACTCCTCAGCGAAATCAGTGATGAACCTGTGGGAGCAGAACTAGAGGCGCTTAACTGATTGGGTGGTTGTTTATCAGCAGGTGACGTTTGAACTCCATTACGTGGGCCCTTGCGCTTTTGAGTGGTCCATGGATCCGCGGCGTTCAGAAGTTCACAGACAGGTTCTTAGAAATTCACGGACCGATCAGTGAAGCGGCATTTCGTAGCTTCTGAGTCTGAGTCTTCCATCGGTGGGAAACATTGAACCTGGGGTTCGGCCGGGGTCGAAGACGCTGGTGGTGGTGCAGATCGCGGAGTGACAATAGAAGGCGAGGTGATAGAGGTACTTTCACGAGGGCGTTTGCTCCCACGTGGTGAACGGTTTGTTTCTATCTGAAAGAGATTTTTCCGTAGTTGTTTGCGGTCGCTGCGTATTCTGATGTCTTTGTGTGCGACATTTATCACATATAACTTGAGAAAACCGATGTCGGGTGTCGCGCGATTTTCGAAACACGTCAACGGATAAGCCAATGTACGAAATATGGAACAAAACATCACAGCTGAAGCATCAAAGTGCATGAGCCTTATTTCCCACAACTTTCGAACACGAACCACAAGTAGCTTGAGACGGCATCACAAGCTAGAGCAAATCCAAGATGGCGGACAGAGATGGCAGTATGGCAAATTAGGAAATCTCCGGAATTAGCCAAAGAATAGCTCCCAAATTTGCACCGCTTGGAAAATACGCCAAAAGAAGAATAATGGTGCACAATTCACACAGATAAAGTGCTGCTAACAGAGTAATCTGAGGCAAAAGTAGTATTCAGTACACGCTGATCCAAAAATCCGCGGCCTCCGTGGATACAGCGGTATCGACATCTGTAACAGTGAGTCCTCCACTGCCTATCTGTTCCAGCAGATGACAATCACCGGTGATTCAGAGTTGTGCGCCATTTCCAGGAGCAAAACTACGAGGGCCACGACCGCGCGACAGGAGCCCTGCAACTTCTGTGCAACACGACATCCGAGGAACCGCGAACAGTGTCCGGCGTGGGGCCGCACTTGTGTCAAACGTGGGAAGCGCAACCACTTCGCCCGCTGCTGTCAGTCGACAGATGTCAGGGCACTCGTTTCAGACAAATCAACAGAAGACACCGAACAATCGATTGGCAACGTGTCTCGGAAAGCGTCGCAGAAGTTTGTCTATGCAAGTCTTCTGATGGAGAGACGGTCTGTGCGATTCCAGTTAGACACAGGCGCGACGATCAATATTTTGACCAGAAAGCACTGCCGCGGCGTGCAAATTCAATCGGATCAAGACTATTTGCGCATGTGGAATGGTTCCAGACTCAAGCCAAAGGGCTCGGCGACAATTGAAGCGGTCAATCCGAGAGACGGTGTTTCGCATCGTCTGCAGTTCGTGATCGTGGATGAGGATCTCACGCCGATTCTCGGCATTGATTCGTTTTCATCTCTTAGCTTTGTCATTTTTAACCATGATCGTTTTATATACGCTTGTCAGAGTGAAGCCGAGGTTAGTGATCTCTATCCGTCTGTGTTTAGCCCGGGTTTAGGGGAATTCGAGGGTACCGCTCACATGTCGTTAGATCCTTTGGTATGCCCGATTGCGTTACCTGCTAGGAGAGTCCCATTTGCGCTACGTGACCGATTTTCCGCGGAATTGAACACGCTGGTTATGCAGGGTGTGATTACAGAGGTTGATGAGCCAACAGACTGGGTTAGCCAGGTCGCAATCATTACGAAGAAAAATGGCGAACTACGCGTATGTATAGACCCGAATCCACTGAATGAGGCCCTGCGTAGAGAACATTATGCGCTACCGACTTTAGAAGATGTTTTACCACGTTTGACAAAAGCTGTTTTTCACGAAAGTAGACCTTTCTTCCGCATTCTGGCACGTTGTTCTAGACGACGAATCCAGTTTCCTCACCACATTTGCTACACCGTTCGGACGTTATCCTTGGCTGCGATTACCGTTTGGCCTGAAGGTGTCTAGCGAAATTTTCCAAAAGCGTTTGGTGCAAGCAACAGATGATTTAGATGGCGTAACCTGTGTGGCAGATGACGTTCTGATTTACGGTTCTACCGAAGAAGTGCATGACACTAAGCTACACCGGTTCCTGAGGCGTTGCTTGCAAAAGAACATCAAGCTAAAACGCGAGAAAGTAGAGCTGCGGAAAGAGGAGGTGATTTTCCATGGGCATGTGTTAACATCCGATGGAATCAGGGTTGACCCAGGGAAGATTAAGGCGATACAAGAGATGCCGTCCCCTAACGATGTGAAGGCAGTCCACCGCCTAAACGGTATGGTGAACTATTTAAGCCGGTTCCTACCAGGACTCGCTGATGTCATGACTCCGATTAGGCAGTTAACCCACAAAGGAGTAAATTGGAGCTGGGGGAAGGAACAGGATTTGGCTTTCGCAACCATTAAGAATCTTATCAGTATTGCGCCCGTACTCGGATATTACGATGCAGCACAACCATTGGAGGTACAGTGTGATAGTAGCCAGAGTGGAATAGATGCTGTCCTGTTGCAGAACGGAAGACCTTTGGATTTCCGCAGTCGAGCACTCATAGAGGCCGAGAAGCGGTACGCACAGATCGAGAAAGAGATGCTGGCAGTGGTCTATGCCATGGAGCGTTTCAATGATTATACTTTTGGAAGAAAGACAACCGTGTACACTGATCATAAGCCGCTGGTGTCGATAGCCACCAAACCACTGAATAACGTTCCTCGTCGTCTGCAGCGTATGCTTATCCGGCTCCAAAAGTATGACATTGACATTGTGTACACACCTGGCACACAGATGTTCATCGCGGACACCCTGTCGAGAGCACATCCGCCAGTGGCCGAACATCATCTAGAAGAGATCGAGACAGTTAGCATGGTGCAGCATCTGGCAGTGACAGAAAACCGTTTGAAAGACATAAGGAGTTTCACGGAGGAAGACCAAACTTTTGCAGCTTTGCGAGACGTTATCCTCAATGAGTGGCCAGAAACCAAGAAGCAGCTCCCGAAAGAATTAACACCCTACTTCAATTTTCGGGACGAACTCACTGTCTGTGACGGTCTGTTGTTCAAGGGAAGTCGAATCCTAATCCCTTCTTCTCTCCGAAAGGAGATGCTGAAGCATGTCCATCGCGCTCACCTGGGTGCAAATTACACCATTAATCGAGCAAGAGAACTGATGTTCTGGCCAGAAATGACAGGTCAGATCAAGGATCATGTGTCTAACTGTGAGGCGTGCCGTTCACACGACATTCGGCAAACGAAGGAACCGATGATGCTGCATGATGTTCCGGACCGACCGTGGCAAAACGTAGCAGTGGATCTATTCTGGGACAACGGAAAGGATTACTTACTCACGGTGGACTACTATAGTGATTACTTTGAAATCGAGTTACTCACCACCACGACCACGGAGGCAGTAATCAACAAACTCAGATGTCAATTCGCACGGCACGGGATATCGGAGGAGCTTATCTCGGACAACGGTCTCTAGTTCAGCAGCATGGCATTCCAGGCTTTCGCAACCAAATGGGGATTCGCACACCGGCAAACCAGTCCCTATCACAGTCAATCAAATTGGAAGGCAGAGTCGGCAGTGAAGCAAGCCAAGCGACTATTAGCGAAGACTAGTGATACTCGGGAGGACCCATACCTCATGTTACTGAAGAGTCGCAACACTCCTTCAACGGATATCGGCCTGAGCCCAGTGCAGCGCCTATACAGTCGAAGGACCAGAACTGTAATGTCTGCATCCTCAACACTTCTGCGCCCTGTCACGCCACAACTGGAGAAAGTACAGAACAGTTTGAAAAGGCGAATGGCTACTCAGAAACGGTACTACGACAACGGCGCACGGGAATTACCTGAGCTGACAGTGGGGGAAGAAGTATGGGTTGAACCAATTTCCGATGGAAAGGAGTGGTGGGGAAAAGGAGTCGTGGCTGCGAAAGTCGGTGAAAGGTCATACGAAGTAAATGTAGGAGGGAAGAAGCTGAGAAGAAACCGAGTACAGCTGAGGAGATGTCCGAGGCGACAGCATGAATCAGAAAGAGAGCGTTATACTGCGTGCGGCAATGAGGCGACATCGGCACATCCAACAAAGAGGACGCGGAGTGTTAAAGTGTATGGACTATTTAGCAAAGTACAGCAGCAAGAACATGAAAAAAGGGAGGATGTGATGGGAGTATACACTCGAACGAACGTGCGGTGCCAGCCCAGCAAGGAAGCCGTTAGGCTGCCGCAAGGAAAGGCCGCAGCTAATTGGACCTTCACACGTTTCTCGCATGCACGCTGATTGGCCTACAGTTGGACGCATTGGAGTGAGTTTGTTTGACTGAATCAAAGGAAAAATGTCATGCATTCACAAGGTGGTTAATTATGGATCCAACTAGCTGTATATACCCATATGTTTCACTCGCCCGATGCCTACGTTTTCGCCTGGTCCTTTTGTTTGCAGAATAGATGTTTTGTTCCTGAAGGACCGACTTTTTACAGGTTGCATTTGGTATTATTTGCTCCCACTTCATTCTTCGTTACACATTCAACAAAATGTTATTGATTAGCGTATTCATGCACAGCGGATTCTGCTAGGTGCTTCAGCCCAGAACATAGCGATCTGTTTAGCTATACGAGTATTGATGATTGAGCTATGGTGTCACTTTGGGACCCATAAAACCTGATTGTGCTTAATGACGGGGTTAGCATTTTGCAGACGATGAGAGGACGGATCTGCATTGGACACATTTAGTCGTATTTTAGGTAGGGGCAAGGCTTTTGTGAGTGTGGTCTACCCGCCCCGGAAACACATGACATAAGCGGAATTATAGCAGGCTATGTAGCTTATGAGCAGCAGGGACAAAAACATTAAAATTAACATCCACCTACTTATTTTTAAATTTATTATCGTCGAACGTACCTGACTGTTGTACACGTCAGCAAATGATACGATACCTGGAAGGACGGAAGGTTACTTTGCAGAAATTACACACAGATCCGGTACTGGAACCACACTGGAGAACAAGAAGCAAAGGAATTTCTACGTTTTGCCACTGCTTTAATTGAAGACTGAAAGCTGTGTTTTTGCAAAACGATTTCTGTTATGCTTTTTCCGCGTACCAAGGAACATTTATTTCGTGGAAATTGTGCGCAGTTCAAAGTGACTAACACGTTGTCAGAATCTGTATTTTGTCGGAGTAGACAAGACAGACGTCCTTAAGGAATGAAATATGGTGACAGGTTGTCACAACCAGGAAACGTGCGCCTAATGTTGGCGACGAATACTGGAGAGCAATGGCCTGAATTAAGACACACAAGTGGCTCCGTATCTGTGACAACACATCATGCCACATGAATCTGAAACTTATAATCCAAGCAACTTCTTTTCGTTCAGGCAGCATTTTGCGTCCTCCATCATGATTTCCGTCACTAAATCCCGTTGCGGATATTTGGAGCATCAATAAGTGCATACAAAGAAATTTATAAGACAACAGCATTGCCAAATATGCACGGAGCTCCAGAGTGTTTACCGTACCAGGGAGAGTGGAGCCTGTCCTTCTGGTGAGATGAGGAAAGTGGAGGATGCCGGGTGGCGGTACGCCCCAGACTCAATATGGTAGGCGTCAAAATGATTAGGAACCTTGACTAGAAGGCTCAGTCTCCGGTTGTCCAATGGCGACAATGGCCAGCACAGAGTACAGAACAAGAGAAACAATTTTACGAGCCGGAATAAACCCACGATCCTCGAAATGAAACAAAATTTATGTCCGGTCCAACTAAGGTGCTATTATGGTAAAATAAATTCAAAATATCACAAACCTCAAGGTGTACACAAGGACAAAAACGCAAGCAAACCGTTGAGGGAAACCGCAATCGAGTGTTTCAATGCAAGGCACGTGACCAACTGAATGTCTTAATGCATACACATGCGTTGGGTTTTCTGAAGTAGGTCTGAGGGCAGCAATGCTTGGACAGCTCAAAATGTGCAGATAGCACATTAGAGATGATCAATTTAATGTGAGAAGTTAGACAAGTTTAGAACGTAGCTGAGTGGCTGTCACGCATGGGTAGCCCGAAGAGCATCTCGCCGTGTCTGACGTAGTAATGGCTGTAGTGACACTAAGATGGTAAGACGGAGATATTGCGCAGCAAGTTTGAGCGCATTGAGCTAGGCAACATGGGTAAAGTCGTGTAGTTTATCAACCTTCCTGACGTGAGTAAGAAACAAGTTAACTGTGATCTTCTCACGCAAGGTGTAGTAGGGAATAAAAGGTTGTGTTTGATCATATTGGGGTAATCAATGACAAGAAAATCTCGGGATATACCAAGCAAATTTATTTCGCCAGCATACTCCCGCCAAATTTGGTCACACTCCCAAATGAGGGGATAATTTCCTTTATATTTTCTCTAATCCACCGCTCCATCCAAGCACGGTGTATACTGGATATTCGCCAGTAGATCTTTACTTTCCACTTTGGTCTGTTGCGCTCGCACTGTGCCTCCCTGGAGCGGCAGTTACAAAGACTTTCCTACCACCTGCGGAGCGAAAACAGCCAACGCTTCACCCTCGTCTAGTTAAACACCCCCATGGAAAACAAAGCATTTTCACATCCTACTTTATTAAACCATTCTTCGTTAGCTCAATTCCTTTTGTTTCTCCTCCGTTAACTACACACCGTCATTTTTCGGGTATCAAATTCTGCCGTTCTGAGTTCATAGAGGTGAATCAACCAGCTATCCTGTAGCTCGACATCAGTCCCGTACACACAAACCTTTACGTATGTTTGGAATTGGATAAGGAACAAAACAGATCTTAGTACTTTAATACATTTAGCACCTCTGAGAAGCAAAACAGGCAGTAGTAGCTCGTTTGTAGAAGCAGCTACCAAAAATGCAAATCTTAAGCTTTAGTTCTTCAGGGTCGCAAAGTAAGGCAAAGTTATTCTTTTCATTTTTATGCTGCGTTAACAACTCACGTTATCTAAGCCAACTCTTCAAAAGCAACAATGCATTGGTGCTCAGTGATAGTGGATCAGTAGGATTGCTTCTTGAGTTAACGTGTCTTCTGGTAACAATATGCTCGGAGTTAATTGACAGCGTAAAGGCAGCGTTGTATATTTTGTCTCTCATCTGCCAAACATTTCATCCCATGTGAAAAGTGCGAATGGCACCGTCGCCCAATTCATCGGTCTTTGGAGAGAATCTATCGGTGTGGGGGAAAATCCTAAGACATCGTAAATATGTAATGGTATGAACAGTAGTTTAGGATCGTGCACAAAATCCTTTCCTGTATCGTTACCATCTTGTACATTCCAAACAACATCAGCACTTCCTTCCAAACCATTATGTTCCTCAGGTTAGATAGTCTTCACATGCCTTCACATCTGACACTTTCGGCGCACAGTGCTTTACCTTCAAACTTCGCTCAGGCAATGAATTCAAGAAGAAAATTGATGTGGGTTCCGAAAACTAGAACACCCGAGGCACAGTCGGGGATAGATTTGAACCCTCATGCTTTCACGTCTTTTAGTGGATCCAAGGAGAGGATCGGGTTAGTAAAATGTATTGCGATTGTTTGAGCGGCAACTACAGCAAGCGCATTACGGTAATTATCAAACACTTGGGCGACCACGATATTGCCATCATCCACCCTCGTGCGCTTATGGGCGTACAATGGCGGACTGAATTCCAACTGTTATAAGTGACCTCCGAAAATGCAATCGTAGCTAGACGAGACAAAGCCAAAAGCAGACGCATAGTCAAGGTAACGGTCAAAATCTATCGAATAAATATAGCTATTTAGTCACCGTCACCAATGTTCTTATCATGCAGGGCGACACAAATGTTACAGCCACATGCACGACCCCCAAAAATAAAGTCAAATTTTAACTTCCGTAGATTAAGCCAAAACTGCTACTCATTATAATGGTGAATGGAGGCTAAGAGCACACACGAAGTTTCCTAAACCTTGAACGGAGTTGCCTGAACCTGATGAACGTCCCAGTCTATGAAAAGAAAGCGATTGTATTTCAAGTTCTCCATCGCGTAGTGTGCAGGCTGCCAAATTGGTCATCCTCCATGGCATAGTGAACTGTGGGGCAGATCAGAGAGAAAGCGTAGCATAACCCATCACAATGGACGTTACCACAGCTTGAATTACAGAACAGGCTGTGAGACGAGTCGCCATAGTATTATGTTCATTAAAATACGCGCTATTTAAAATGCTAGCTAAATTGCTGCGCTTTGAAACATTTACTGAGTCTGTTTCTGTAATTTCTGACGTAAAAGAGGACCGGCGGTCATACGACAAGATCTCGTCTAAAATCGGTTCTTTATGCAGTCCGTAATGTACAGCATTCATTCACAACTTTTCATCAGCCACTTCTTATTGCCCCTCACCATTAATCATCCTAACTTCTGTAATTTGCAACTCCTAACGGACGGAACTCTGCGATTTGCAGTGGTCATATTGTTATCCTTTCTTATGATGGCTAAACTTTTATTGTTGGTATCAGTTTTGTTTTACTTTAAACCCAATTTTTTAATTTGGACAGCCTGAAGATATCATTCATCCTGCGGCAACATCAAGCCAATTGTCCGTAATCACACAAAGCCACCAATAATACTTCACATTTAATTACTTATTATTTGCTTTTACCCGGTGGGCATTTCATGAGTTAGGTGGCGTGGTAACTTCCTAACGTAATGTTTATGCAGATATTAATTCGCACCTTGAGCCTGAGGACCTGGAGCAAGCGTGCTTATTTTCGGCCCCAGATTTCGCAGCAAAAGTCGAAGATCTCCTCTTGTGGTGTTGTCAATATGTTGCTATTTTTCGTTAGAGAAACCAGTCTGCAGAATCCACGTTCATCTATGAAGATGGATGGAAAAGCAGGGAAATGTACTGCAGCTATTTCCACGGTCTGGGGCATCAGCATATCCAAAAATGCCACTTATATAGCATAAAAGTGAATCTTGCTAGTGTGCCAATCTTAACATCTATGAGACCGTCCTGGATTTCAGCCGTAACATTGCAAGGCTGTATATCAACTTGACCTGATATGTAAATCTGTATCTTCATGTCAATTAGGTCACGAGAAGGGTCTTTCATTTCGTATGGAGTTCATGTAAATGACTAGTAGGAACCACCAATAAGGAACTGTGAAGGATCCCGACTTCCAATGTTCTGAGCATATAATTCCAGCATTTTAAGAAAAGCCATAATTCAATGTTCGCTCGAGATGATGTTACACAAATTTAGTTGAATTATTTTTATTTAATAAGTGGAGTTGTTCGAATTTCTCCGCCAGATAAAACACATCTGGCTTGGCCGTACACAGTTTTCTTTCCTAATCAGTTTCAGAGATGAATGTATTGACGGTGTCCCAGCGTGCAACAAAACGACGAATGCAGTTGCCCTTCGTTTGCCATCTGTATGCAAAGGTAGAGTCTAGAAATCGTCAATCTTCTCCTCACACAACTTTTAGAAAGAGGATCTAGAAAAGGTGTGCATTGATAATGTTAAATAGTATTATACATATTGACAATGCATCATGAAAACGCCATTCCACGTGCTTAGCCACTAGGTGCTCTCAGTGAATCATAGAGTGAATTTCATAGGCAGAATGGCGAAAGATTTTTAGATGGGCAATGAATCTTCTATATATTCCGAACATTGCGGTAGCACCACCTGTTGCACCTGAGACTAAATTGCGCATTGAGTTGTAATTTTCAGGCACATGGTCATTGAGTACCTCGAATATAGTGTGGCCCATTGTATACTTTTTGTTTATCCTAGCAAACAGCATCTCTTCTATTAATCCAACAAGATTGCACAAGCTGATATGTACTGAAAGAATTTATAAGATAAAGCACATTAAGCTATGTCGAATAAAATTTGCTGTAGTGTATTAAGGTAAATAAGGTATTTGTAAGCCCTGAGCCATCTCATCTATGCGCCTAGATAAGGTTAAGTCGTTGAGCAGAATGCCTCAAACTGCTTCATGTGGATTTCTATACATCGGGTCTGATAGCATTATTGATACTGAGCGCCAGATAATATTTTCTCCATCACTATGTGGCCTGCAACATTTGACAACACATTTTCTGATGTTATAAGACGCCGTATAACTATTTTCCATTGTTGCGCTTTCAGAAACTATTGTCTGTATATTTCATACCTTTTCGAAGCCATCATGCAGCATATTAAAACATCCACATAATTTCTGCTGTCGCTCTTATCAATACTTTCCAAAGGATTGCTCAGTTTGGCGGCCGCATATTTTATTAGAAAGTGTCTTTTGCCAAAATAAACAGAGTTATAGTTAGGTCTTGAAGTGATACGTGAATTCAAACGACAGGTATTCTACGGAGTACTGCCGAAACTTATTCATTACTGAGTAAATTATTTTGGTTGCTTTACCCTAGTCCACTCCCCATTGAGTGCATGGAACCATTCTTAGAGCTTAGCACATTCAACTGGACCGTGCACTCCGTCCCTTCCAGCAACGACCTACGGTCTCCTAGAGCCAGTATGGACGAGGTAGTGGGTTATAAACAGGTAGGCACCTTGTCAACATGCACATCAAGCACAACCACGCCGGAGATGTCAAGCAACAGCCAATCACCTGAAATGACGATTTCAAATAACACAAACCCGATAAGGCATGCAGATTTGCGGATTTAACGCTACACTAAATAGACATGGAAAACATGGCTAGCAACACATTTGCGAATAACTTAAGATGGCAGCAAAAGAGATCAAAGGTGAGTAAACTCAAAGGAATTAACTACGATTCCATTAAGTTACCTGTGCAAATAGATGGAAGCTAATTCAGACAGATAATAAAATAAGGTCACCAAGTGAATATAAACAAAATAGAGCAAACCGATCCCCTGAAAAAAGGAATTCAGCGCCGGCTCCGCCTACGCGCTCAACAGGAGCCGTCATCTCTTTGATGCTGGTTTTGACGGTACTAGCTCGTGTATAACTAGTCCTGAATGACATAGGCACTAGCTACCACATGTGCAACAGCGCCATTCCCTCGAACTGGATGGACTACACCTCACAGGCGCATATCGCTTCCGCAACTGACGTTCTTCTACGCAAGCACCAGGACTTTCTATTGCACCACAGCGTCTGTCTCCGTGATCACATCGCGTTAAACACGCCGCTCAATGGCCTTCGACTCCTAAACCTAAAATCAACATTAGTTCGTGATAAATTCACCTTGCTCATATCCCGGCAACGTGACTTCGGTTTTTCCAAATGCTGCTTCCTCACATTCAGCGGACGATATAATAGCTGTTTCAGTAGCCGGGTCGAATCCATGCGGCGAATACGCCCGAGCCACCTCAGGTGCCTCAGCAGTATTATACAGTCCACGGCATACATGACACTGCGTCGGAGCACCTCTTTATCTGCAATTTGGACACTCCAGGCGATGCACGTAATACGATGCAGACATTGTTGTTGGAGGCGCTCCAGATAACAGTCATCCTGCCGATAAAGCGACTAGGCTTCGCTGCAGTAGAGAAGAACGGACAGCACCATCGGCTTGTGTGCCAAATCTTCGTTCCGACATTGAGCTGATGGTTGTCCCACATTGGACAACCCAGCTTGACAAATGCAGCAGCCACCGTCGACAGGCTTCTGCACAGCTCGCTTGTCATCTGCAGGTCAGTTGTTATTACGCTCTCAAGGTAGCAAAATCTCGGAGTGGTTTTCAACACTTTGTCGGCAACATGGATTTGAAGCAAGCCCAAGGAATACACTCCGAATGATGGCTGGAAATGCTAACATTCTCGCTTGTGTTAATGTGACGCCCGAATGATGGTGCTAAGATCTCCTACACCAGTATTTCAAACGCATTATTGCAAAGCAACCGATCTCAAAGAGTCTGTTTCTGAAAAGAATGGACAATGCGGAGTCAAATGCAAACCGTGCAGAACCTGGTGATTTCCTCTTGCCGCTAGCTTTAGAATAATTTGTTTTCAATTGCTGTTAATTTGCAAGGAGCATTTCCAAGCTTTTCTCAATCGATTACTGAGTTTTCTGTATAGCCGCGGAGCGAGATTAAGTTTTATGCTCTTTTACCGTTTATCTCATTCAGATGACACTGCCGGATGATGTTGACGAGATTGGTTACTTACTGACTCTCATCAGTTAATCAACCATCGAAAGCCATCAAACTGGTATTTTCGTCGGCTCATTATTATTTACACTGCATGAACTGAAATTGCGTACGGAGGTATTTAATGTGGAAAACATCATCAACCGTGTGCGCCAGAACCCAGACCAGGACCCGTTCATCTCATCTTCGAACTCTGAATTAGAGGTTGTGTAGGACGCATTGCTTTGTTTTTATTTCTAGTGCACATATATCTGCCGCTATTAAGCGTTCTTCTTCGGTTCGGGTGTCCGAGTGCTCCAATGTTTGCCCGTTACTGTCTGGCTCTCTTGACAGTTCTATACTACAGACACTGGGCGCATTAGTACCCGCTTTCGAAACACCACTCTCGTCCAAAACTTGCGCCCTGCATTGCTTTGAGTATTCATAGCCTTCTGGGCTGCTCACTGCAGTTGGTTTTCTCTTCATATTCATGATACGTCATCAGTTCACTAGCGTGAACTCGTGGAGACACCGTTGCTGTGCGATTATTACTTTTGGCATCAACGGTTGACCTCCTATAGCCCTTTCTAATTTGGCAGGAGTTTCCTTTTCCCTGAGAAAAGTGGGTGTGCGCGAATTGCATGTTCGTCCCACTTTCAAATTTGATTATGAAATCACTATGCTGATTGCCATGGTTGGTCTGGTACTCTTCTTCTGACTTGTTGTCAGGTTGCGGGTAGCTGCCTTTCTGCTTTGGTGTACTCGGCAAATTGACCACATTCCAACTGCTAAATTAACTGCTACTGGAGGTTTCTCGGACATACATCAGTTGGAAAGACGATTTATCTGTGGAGGCCTGTCTGTATGCTCGATGGGCCGAAAAAAGCAGAGGCTCGGTTTTCTGGCATCTTCTTTCCTTTCTCGCCAGCAAACGTTTTATCCTTTATTGTTGCAGTCCGTCACCTCATTCATCTGTGATTGGTATGAAGTTGTTCACAATCATGTTATGCCGAGTTTCTGTAAATAGGTCCGGGATTCCTCACTCTTGAAGCACGGGCACAGCTTTTTTAATATTTTATTGGGCTTCTGTGATGCGCTGTCACATGGGTTTTCATGCTCGCCAGTTGATCCGGGATTCTCATGTCCTCAATTGAGCGCGTGAATTGCAGTTCATCTGTAGTATGTGTTTCTTACCCCGCCAGGCCCAAACGTGCCGATTGATCCTAGCTCACCAATTTCAGATACCGGAATGGACGGCGCTGTTTATTGTGCCGTTGGACTTTCGTTTTACGCGATATATATATATATATATATTGTTTGCAACAGAACACGTGTGTCACGCCTTTCTTCACTTTTGTTTTAGCAACTGGTGTGTGGCATTGCTGTACAATAAATCAGCAAGCTTCACCAAGTTTCTTCAAGCTCAAAAGCGCGGATGTGTATGCATCTCCTGACAGCCACAACAGGATTCCCACCTCCTTTACCTACAACTTTCCAGGTTTATCGGAAACGGACCGGTCTGCTTGTGTTAGTTTTTGGTTTGGGCTTTTTGACAGATTATTCATGTTGTGTCACTGCCTTGTTCGACGCCGTCCGTCCGCGATCCTGCTCCCCCAATGAATACCATATCCGAGCTTCTTAGACCATCTTCTTTCATCATATGTGACAATAACTCAACGGTTTGGTTACTCTTCATCATTACGCGGTTTGTCGTGAAATTCTCTGAAATCGCAGCACTCAACGCGCCAGCTTTCCCTATTATCTGTGGTCCGATTGGATCTATTGCTAACACAGCGGGTGCGGCCATAATTTGTCCAATGCCCAGAAGTTTGCGATATGTTACTCCCCTACTGTTAAGTATTCGCGTCCCATCTGTGTCAAAACAATGTTGCTGTACTCATGACTTTCTATCAACACTAGTCCGTTTACAACGTCACTGATAGCAATGGCCATGGTGAAATTCGTCCATATAATGGGTGACTTCAGGGTCAGCCCCTATTTCATTAATTACTCAGAATACGATCAAAAGCCTGTTGGACTTCTGGAGCCTAAGTAAATTTCTAATCTTATTTCTGCAGCCCATCCAAAGCGGAGAATAAATTGTTGAATTCCCTGATAGGTTTTCTGTAGTACCCTGCCTGGCCCGAGGAAATCCTGTGAGTATGCTTTGAGATTTGTACTTCGGTTCTTTGTATTATCAACATTTCCTCAGGTAGGTCTGTTTCTCGGCTGTGTGTTCTGCCCTGCTCTCCGAACTGAGTGATTAGTTGGTAGACGTTTCTTTGTCAGACTAACTAACATCGTCATAGCGGCTCTTAGGCCTTGTTTCGCTAGCCCCGTAAGTGCCAATCTAGATCTAAGTGATTATTGATGGCGTTTGATGGCGCTTTGTATATTAGGCTTCCTTAAACTTGCCGACTTGTGACGCTTCCGAGAATTTCAGCGTGTTCCAGGACGAGCTCTTGGTTTGCCGCTTCCATATTCATGACCTTCAAAGATTTCTGGTCATGACGGCAAACGGCTGTAGTATGTTCATTCAGCCGTGTGCCAAGCTTCCTACCTGCTCTGACTAGTTTCGACAGCAGATCATGTAGATTACACTAAATATTTTCTATTCGATAATTTTAGCTTTCATTTTAAATACTTTATTTTGATTTTGTCCGATTGGTTTTTTGGCGATTTTGACTCCAAATGGGCTCCAAAATCTTCTTTCTATCCCAGCAATTTCGTTGAGTTAAGGCCACATAGCTCGGGTTTCAATAGCTACATTTTGTGGTGTGGGATTTTGTCTTATATGATTCGGTGGAGAGCAGAATGAAGCCTTTCGGTTATGCTTTCCGTTTGAACAGCCTGCCTCAGCTGTGGAGTGCTAAAATATGTCCGTGCACGTTTGTAGAGAGTTTGCACGCAGTTGCACTTGTGGACTGCCGGATGATTGCTAGTGCATTCGAGGATCTGGTCCTTGTGTGTTCATTTTTGGTGTACCATTGTTCTCAGTGATTCCGAATCAGCCCTAAGTATGAAAACGTCGAAAAATGTTAACTGCCCATTGTTCTCCTCTTCCATTGCTTCATTCCTGCGAAGCATTGTATCCTGAAACGTAAAGCTGCAATTGTGGAGCGGATTGGACCCTTGTTAGTCAAATGAACAACTGAACTTGGTCATAAATAT